>CM071681.1:34536891-34751891 GCA_036553675.1 Solanum okadae
CAAGATCTAGTAGGGTTTGTTCAACAGAACACCATTGAGAAAGACACGTATTTCCGGCTACGAGAATTTGGTTATTGTCTCGTTTTCTCTTCCACCAACATTTAGAGAAGTTTGGTAAACTGTTATATGATGCTTCCGATTAGTATTTGGTTTTTTGGGTTCCATCTTTATTATGCAGTGTTGGTGTAATATACCACAAATACAATAAACTACAGCTCAAAATAAAATGACAAAAAATGAATAAATAAGTATTTAGGCTGATGCGCGGATATTTTGCTCTCTTTAAGGAGATTCAAGCCCACTGCGGCATAACCCACACCGATCCAACAATATGTCTCTTGACTTGTCCCCTCCAGGATACAATAATCCAACAACGTCGTACAACTTAAGAAACTCTGGATTAGTTGAAGAGTTCACTCCACAAAAAAGAACATCTTCCTTCAACATATGAATACTCTCTTTTGTATAGTGAATGTAGTTGAAGACTTAGAATATTTTTCTTTGTCTCAACTCTCTCTTTCACTACACTAACCTCAATATCAACTTCTCATCTTTACTTACGTTGTTTCTCTTCTTGTTTCTTCTTATATCCAACACAAAGGAAGACCACACTATTTATAGGTGATGAATTCTTCCTTGCAATGAATAGGAAGATATTGGGTAGTAATTTGTTACAAGACATAAAGATAGAATAATGGGTGAAATGAAGAGTTGGTGGAACAAATTACCACTTTATTCCACAATTGATAAGAGTAAAGAAGCACAAATGTAATGTCCACCAATATACATAACATGATACATAATGTGATATATAATATATTTTAATTAATATTTAAATGTCACACCAACAATCCCCCACTCATTTTAATATTAAGATAATATAGTTTTTCACAACTTAGTTGAGGTAGACTATTATGCATAATGAAGGTGTGCTCTGCGTCGAACCTCACTTAGTAAAACAATAATCTTTACTCCAGAGTCAGTAGTGGTCCTAGACTTGAACTATGAATGCTTAAGAAAATTATCATTGCTTACACACAACAATCAAGATGTTGACATAAGCTTTTTTAACCAGCACATTACGGGCTTGTGCTATCCCGATTTTCATGAGTGTTTTTGAGAACAAGCTCATTATCATAGAAAGCGGCCTACTTTCTCACTCACATAGATGAAATTTGTCAATAGTGCTCCTATAATTTGACACCCCACTTATACAAGATACAGTCTTTCATTAAGAGTTCAAAGACTCAACCTCCACAAATCATTATAGGATAAATGCACTTACATCATAGGGATTGAATAAAATTATTATTAGTGCATTTCACAATAAGTCATTATATGAATCGTTCTTCCCATTGAACCTGGTTATAGGATCTCTAGTATCCAGGTTGGGTTTCCTCATATATGACTTAGAAATTTATGAGCCTCAATTTCATCCCCCTCCCCTCATGTGTTTCAAACTCTTTATCTTGCTAAGGCCTTAGTTTATAAATCTGTAAGATTGTCACAAATTTTAACACAATTAATATTGATGGTATATCAGTAATCAATATGATCTCACAATATTGTATTTTTTCCTCACGAGTCTGAATTTACCATTTTAATAATGATTTTGTACTCTACCAATAATATTGGTGCTATCACAATTAATCAAAATTTGAAAAATTAATTTCTCAAAATGAAGTGTTTGATATAGTAAAATCAATTCAATTTTTCACTTGTTGAAGCTTATTTTTTTTTACTTCAACCTCTATAGTAGATAAGCAAGCAATATAATTTGCTTTTCTCACTTCCAATAAATAGCACCAATTTTCTCATCTTGTTTGCATGTGTCACGCCTCGAGCCTACACCCTGGGCGGGACTAGCACTGAAGAACCATTGTTGGCCCCAAGCGAATCCTTGGCCTGGCTTACTTACTCAGTGGAAGACTCTAAGCATTATTACAATGATCAAATGCACTTACTCAATTGTTAAAAAAATAACTTAGAATGTTTAAAAGTCAACATTCAACTTGGCCAAAATGGCAACTCAAGTCTTAATATATGAAATAATAATGTAAAGACAACTGAACAACTAACTATCTATGAAGCCTCTAAAACAAACAGGGATGTCGGGACATGACCCCCGATCATCCTAACTACTGAAAATCTAATCAATTATAAAAAGGAACCTCCGGAAAACAAGGAGGCTCACCAACTGACTCTGAGTGCTCAACCTAATCAACGAGGCATTGGATGCTGATCCTGGTTACCTGTGTCTGCATCATAAGAAGATGCAGGCCAACTGGCTGGCATCTGTACATTGAATGTACGAGTATGCGTGTTGGAATGTTATACATAACATAGACTTGAAAAGAATCTGAAAGGAACGCTTACCTTGACTTTACTCAACTCATGAATAACTCAACTCAAAATGCAGTATAAAACAACAATAATGGTGCAATTTATACAAAGTATTTAGAACATTAAACAACAACGTAACTTGTTAAAGATATGCAATAACAAATTCAACTTTACTTATATATCAAAGTAATATAGTTTCTGTGGAAGATTCTCTAACCGACAACCACCACTATGAGCCTAAGTGGTGATATAGCGTCTTGCCCACGCTGTCAGAAATGTCCTATACCTTGTCGTCATAAAGAACGCCTTAACTAAGTGGATCCACTAGTCTATGCTAAACAACACTTAAGGAATCATCTAAAAAGTATGATCCTTTACTACCCATGATGGCCACATGGTTTATGGAGACTTGAGTTAATATGAACTCGCATCCCCATATCGGTGCTCAATACTACTCCCAAAATATACTTAGCTCATATGTTTTAAAAAAAAAACTTCTTTCTTTGGTTTCAGATAATTACTCAAAACTTAGCTTAAAAGCTCTCTTGGAAATTGGTGTTTCCCTTTCTTGTTCAAATGTGAAAACATTTTTAAACTCTTGGGAATACTTAGTTCCCTTATAACTTTTGGAGAAATGAACTCAACTCTTTACTCTTTGCTTAACTTGAAACATAAGTCTTAAAACAAAGTTAAAACATTTGTGAAAGACTTTTTGAAAAGACTCTAAGAACTTCCTAGACTTGGCTCTTAACTTTCCTTGAATTTGAAATTTTGGATTCAAGGTTATTATTCATGTTTCTGGATGATTTCTAGGTGTTTACAAGTCATTTATAGTAGTTAGAATCAATGGAAAGTGTTAGTACACTTTAGAAGGACTTAAATAGGCTAAATGACAAAATACTGGTGGAAAACGACGATTCGGGCGCGTCCATGGTGCGCCGCGCCAGCCTCAACTTTCTGGGACTCATTTTGGGCGCACTGTAGGTGCGCCGCTCCAGCCCCTCTGGCACTACGGGGGCGTGTCGTGCCAGTTCCCTCCCAGGTAAACCTAACGAACTTTTCGACTCGTTTTTCTACCTTAATTTGATTCCTTTTCTAGAATTCACTTTAGAATCAAATACCCACGACATATACAGAAAAACTAACTCAAACAACTCATGGAATCAACACTTTAATATCAAGAAACTCCTTAATCTCAACTCATGTTCAAGAACAACTAACAAGAACATTCAAATCCCAATCTTTTTTGAACGAATTCACGCTGAATCAAACTTGCTTGGCACGTGGGTGAACAAACCCAACGTTATAAAAGTCTCACATACCTTGTAGGATCAAATCCTTGATGAAACCCGCAATCAATTCCTTACGAAGATGACGAAATCTTGATCTTTCTTCTCCTTTCTCTTTTCTCCAAGCCCTAGCGTGAACTTTAACTTTTCTAAACCGACTAAAATCTTATTTTAGCCCAACTAATCTGCTAAAAACGAATTAAAATAATAGGGCATGGAAAATACCAAAACACCTTTTAAAATCCGGATTGGACATTTCCTTATTTGAACAACCCAACTTTTGATGGGTATATTTCACTCATACGAACTTAGAATCGTGCAAACTTGGTGGCATTGGAAAAATTATTCCAAGATCTTTCCTACAATATCTGGAAAAACACTTAAATCATCCTGAGCTAGGAGTTATGGTCTAAGAATAGAATTAGTACCTTGGTCTGGAACTTCTCCGGTTTCAAAGAGATGTGGATATCTCTTCTTCATATCTTCTTCAGCTTCCCAAGTAGCTTCCTCAATAAATTGGTTCCTCCAAAGGACTTTGACTAATGCTACTTCCTTAGTCCTTAACTTGCGAACTTGGTGATCTAAAATCTGAACCGGAATCTCTTCATAAGATAGGCTATCATTGATCCCAATATCTTCAGTTGGTATGATCAATGAAGGATCGCCCATGCGCTTCTTCAATATGGAGATGTGAAAGATCGGATGAACCGCGGCTAACTCTTGTAGTAGCTCCAACTCATAACTTACATTACCTACCCTTTTTGATATCTTGTAAGGTCCAATATACCGGGGACTAAGTTTCCCCTTCTTACCAAATCTCATAACACCTTTCATGGGTGAAACTTTCAAGTATACCCAATCATCTACTTCAAACTCTAACTCCCTCCTCCTAACATCGGTGTAGGATTTCTGACGACTCTGCACTGTCTTCAACCTTTCTTAAATCACTTTCACCTTCTCCATAGCTTGATGAACAAAATCAGGTCCTATCAACCCAGATTCACCAACTTCAAACCATCCAATAGGAGATCTGCATCTTCTCCCATAAAGAGCTTCATAAGGAGCCATTTGGATGCTAGAGTGGTAACTATTGTTGTAAGCGAACTTGAGGAGAGGTAGGTGATCATCCCAATTACCTTTGAGGTCAATCACACAAGACCTCAACATATCCTCTAAGGTCTGAATAGTGCGCTCTGCTTGCCCATCTGTCTGAGGATGAAAGGCAGTACTTAAGTTCACCTTTGAACCCAAGCCTTTTTGGAATGACTTCTAAAACTGTGCAGTAAATTGCGCACCTCTATCTGATATAATCAAAATAGGGACTCCATGAAGTCTTACTACCTCTTGAATATATAACCTGGCATAATCATCTGTTGAATGGGTAGTCTTTATCGACAAAAATGGGCTGATTTTGTCATTCTATCGACAATCACCCAAATAGAATCATGCTGCCTGCGAGATCTTGGTAAACCTGTGATGAATTTCATGTTAATCATCTCCTACTTCCATTCTGGAAGTTTTATATTCTGAGCCATACCGCCTGGCCTTTGCTGCTCTACTTTAACTTGTTGGCAATTCGGACACTTAGGAACAAATTCTACGATGCCCTTTTTCATACTAATCCACTAATAAACTTCTCTCAAATCGCGATACATCTTTATGGAACCCGGATGAATGGAATATTTGGAGCTATGAGCTTTTTCCATGATCCTCTCTTGGAGTTCATGCATCCTTGGTACACACAATCTACCTTGATACCTCAATACACCATCTCCCCCTTGTTCAAAAGCCATTACTTTTTGCTTATGAACATTTGCCTTTAATTTAAGCAAAATGGGATCTTGGTCTTGCTTCTCTTTTACTTCTGACACCAATGATGATTCAGCCCCATTCATCCCCACTATCTCTCTGTGGAATCCATTAGTCGGACTCCCAAGCATGCAAGTCTTTGCACATCTTTCCCTAACTCTCTTTTTTCTTCCTCAACGTGGGTGGTACTACCCATAGACAACCTGCTTTAAGCATCAACAACAACATTAGCCTTACCTGGGTGGTAAAAATACTCATGTCATAATCCTTGAGTAATTCTAACCACCTCCTTTGTCTAAGATTAAGCTCTTTCTAAGTAAACACATACTGAAGGTTCTTGTGATCAGTGAATACATCAACATGAACACCATACAAATAATGACTCCATATCTTCAAAGAAAATACTACGGCAGCCAAGTCTAAGTCATGGGTTGGGTAGTTCTTCTCATGAACTTTCAACTGTCTGGAGGCATAGGCTATAACCTTGTCATTCTGCATTAACATACAACCCAAACCAACTCTGGACACATCACAATAGATAACAAAACCATGTGTACCTTTTGGTAACGTCAAAACTGGGGCAGTAGTCAACCTCTTTTTCAGTTCATGAAAGCTTTTCTCACAAGCTTCAGACCATTGAAATTTCATTATCTTCTGAGTTAACTTGGTCAAAGGGGATGAGATAGATGAGAACCCCTCTACGAACCTTCTATAATAGCCAGCCAAACCCAAGAAACTCCTAATATC
Source organism: Solanum okadae (assembly GCA_036553675.1). Lineage (NCBI taxonomy): Eukaryota > Viridiplantae > Streptophyta > Magnoliopsida > Solanales > Solanaceae > Solanum > Solanum okadae. The sequence continues at coordinate 34,543,080 of CM071681.1, forward strand.
AGTTGGATATATGGGTCTAGGCCAATTCTGCACTGCCGCTATCTTTTAGGTATCAACTCTAATTCCATCACCGAAAACTATGTGGCCCAAGAACGCCAAATACTCGAGCAAAAACTCACATTTAGATAACTTAGCATATAACACCTTATCTTCAAAAGTCCGAAGAACTATTCTGAGATGGCTAGCATGATCTTCCTCATTCCTCGAATAGATTAGAATGTCATCAATGAAAACGATAACAAACATATCTAAATAAGGCTTGAATACTCTATTCATAAGGTCCATGAACGCTGCATGTGCATTGGTTAAACCGAACGACATGACCAGAAACTCATATTGACCATAACGGGTCCTAAATGTTGTTTTGGGAATATCACACTCCCTTACTTTCAACTGATAGTAGCCAAATCTGAGGTCTATTTTTGAAAAACAAGAAGCACCCTGAAGTTGATCGAAAAGGTCATCAATTCTCGAAAGAGGGTACTTGTTCTTGATGGTAACCTTGTTCAACTTACGATAATCTATACACATCCTAAGGGAACCATCTTTCTTTCTCACAAATAAGACCGGAGTGCCCCAAGGTGAGATACTTGGTCGAATAAAGACCTTATCAAGGAGATCTTTCAACTGTTCTTTTAGCTCTTTCAACTCTACAGGTGCCATTCTATATGGAGGAATAGAGATAGGACGAGTATCGGGAAGAATGTCTATGCCGAAGTCTATTTCTCTCTCAGGAGGGACTCTGGGTAGATCATTTAGAAAGACTTCTGGAAACTCTTTTACTATTGGAACTGACTGAATGGGAGGTATCTCAACACTAGAGTCATTAACTCGGACTAAGTGATAGACACAACCCTTAGAACCTAACTTTATTGCCTTAAGGTACGAAATAAATGACCCTTAGGCACTGCTGAACTACTACTCCACTCTATGACTAGCTCATTAGGAATCTGGAACTTGACAACTCGAGTTCTACAATCTATTGACGCATAACAGGCATGAAGCCAGTCCATACCTAGAATGACATCAAAATATACCATTTCTAACTCAATTAAATCATCCATGGTGTCTTTGTGATTGATGGAAATGACACAATCATGATAAACTCGCTCAGCTAGAATAGACTCCCCAACAAGTGTAGAAACACAAAAGTGTTCACAGAGTTTCTCAGGAAGAACATCAAAATTATTTGCAACATAAGGAGTTACAAAAGATAAACTTGCTCCTGGGTCTAGCAAAGCATAAAAATCAAGAGTAAAGACTTTAATCATACTAGTGACAACATCCAGAGAGTTCTCTTGTTCTTGACGACTAGTGATCGCGTAGAGGCGTTTTGCTCCTCCGCCAGTACCAAATGTAGCTTCTCTAGGTACAGCCCTATCTGGTGGAGCAACTGATGAAGATTGGGCTATATTGCCCTGATTCATATTACCATGTCGATTCTTAGGGCACTCTTTCATGAAATGACCCTTTTGCCCACACTTGAAGCAACCTGTGGAGCTATCGCGACACTTACCTGGGTGGGTTCTACTACAATTAGCGCATACAGAAGCCCAGTTACGTCCTTGTGCCACACTACCTTGAGACTGTGTAGGTCTAGCTCTGAAGTTCTGCGAATTCTGAACATTATACTCACCTTTGTTTCTGGGTGCAGGTGCACTAGTAAATGATGGAACACGTCCCTTTTGCTTTTGCAGAAAGGACGAACGGTTCACATTACTTTTCTGCTGCCCGAACTTATTCCCTGTCTTAGCCTTTTTGTTTCTAAACTCCTCCATATCCTTCAACTCCTCTTCCTCAACCTGCTGCACATATACCATTAACCTCGATATACCAATATCCCCAATTAGCATCACTGCCCTGCCCTCTTTGCTTGATAGACGGGACAACCCAACCACAAATAGACTCATTCTACTCCTCATATCCGCAACCATCTTTGGAGCATAATGAGATAGTTGGGTGAACTTCAACCCATACTCATGAACACTTAGGGAATCTTGCTTGAGTGTGAGGAACTCTCGTACCTTAGCCTCTTTCAATTATCGGGGAAAGAAACACCCCAAAAAAGCTTCCTCAAAACATTCCCAACTCGCAGGTGGTTCTCCCTCAACCCTACCCTTCTTCCACTGGTCAACCAAGTCCTAGCAACATCCTTCAATTGATATGCAGCTAGTTCAACTCGCTCAGTATCGACAACATGCATAACATCGAATACCTTCTTCAGTTCCTTAATAAAGTTCTCTGGATCCTCAGTAGTGCTTGAACCAGTGAAACTTGGAGGGTTCATCCTTAAAAAATCGTGGAAGCTCGAAGTGTAAGCCTCTTCTTATCGAGCTCCTCTTTGTTGCACAACCTGGTTAGTCACAGCTTGACTTAGCATCCTTATTGCTTCCATGAACTCAACATTAGTGACTTCCCCTTGGGATTGCACTTCAGGTGCATTGGGTACCCCTTGCTCCTCAATATTACGCCTAGCAGGACGACCTCTAACAGCTCTTCGTGGAGGCATGATTAACTAAAAAACACGTGCAAGCACGAATTAGAAAGAAATTTTTTAGAGATAAAACTATAACGCACGAAATGAGAATGAAAGAAGAGAGATATTTTCCTAAGTGTTGTAGCCTCCTAATTATAGATGTGGCGCGCTACACACCGATAACTAGGACTCTACAGACACGGCTTCATAGACTTCCTAAGGCTATTGAACTCTGTGCTCAGATACCAAGTTTGTCACGACCCGAGCCTACACCTTGGAAGGGACTGACATTTGAAAACCATTACTGGCCCCAAGCGAACCCTAGGCCTGGCTTACTTACTCAGCGGAAGACTCTAACCATTATTAAAATAATCAAATGCACTTACTCAATTGTTAAATAAAATAACTTAGAATGTTTAAAAGTCAACATTCAAATTGGCCAAAATGGCAACTCAAGTCTTAACATATGAAATGATAATGTAAAGACAACTGAATTACTAACTATCTATTAAGCCTTTAAAACAAAAAGGGATGTCGGGACAGGACCCCTGATCATCCTAACAACTGAAAAGCTAATCAATTATGAAAAGGACCCTCTGGAAAACAAGGAGGCTCACCAACTGACTCTGAGTGTTCAACTTGATCAACGAGGCGCTGGATGTTGATCCTGGTTACCTATGTCTGCATCATAAGATGATGCAGGCCAACTGGCATTAGTACATTAAATGTACGAGTATGCGAGTTGGAATGCTATACATAACATCGGCTTGAAAAGAATCTGAAAGGAACGCTTACCTTGACTTTACTCAACTCATGAATAACTTAACTCAAAATGCAGTGTAAAACAACAATAATGGTGCAATTTATACAAAGCATTTAGAACATTAAACAACAACTACACTTGTTAAAGATATGCAATAACAAATTCAACTTTACTTATATATCAAAGTAACATAGTTTCTGTAGGAGATTCTCTAACCGATAACCACCACTATGAGCCTAAATGGTGATACATTGTCTTGCCCACGCTACCAGAACTATCCTACACTTTGCCATCATATAGAACGCCTTAACTAAGTGGATCCACTAGTCTATGTTATAAAGCACTTAAGGAATCATCGAAAAAGTATGATCCTTTACTATCCATGATGACTACATGGTTTATGGAGACTTGAGTTAATATGAACTCGCATTCCCATATCGGTGCTCAATACTACTCCCAAAATATACTTAGCTCATATGTTTTTAAAACAAAACTTCTTTCTTTGGTTTGAGATAATTACTCAAAACTTAGCTTAAAAGCTCTCTTGGAAATCGGTGTTTCCCTTTCTTGTTCAAATGTGAAAACATTTTTAAAATCTTGGGAATACTTAGTTCCCTTATAACTTTGGGAGAAATGAACTCAACTCTTTACTCTTCACTTAACTTGAAACTTAAGTCTTAAAACAAAGTTAAAACATTTGTGAAAGACTTCTTGAAAAGACTCTAAGAACTTCCTAGACTTGGTTCTTAACTTTCCTTGAATTCAAAAATATGGATTCAAGGTTATGATTCATGTTTCTCGATGATTTCTAGGTGTTTAGAAGTCATTTAGAGTAGTTAGAATCAATAGAAAGTGCTATTACACTTTAGAAGGACTTAAATAGGCTAAACGATGAAAAACTGGTGGAAAACGACGATTCGGGCGCGTCCCTGGTGCGCCGTGCCAACCCCAAATTTCTGGGACTCATTTTGGGCACACTGCAGGTGTGCTGTGCCAGCCCCTCGGGTGCTAATGGGGCGTGTTGCACCAGCCCCTTCCCAGGCAAACCCGACGAACTTTTCGACTCGTTTTCTGACCTTAATTCGATTATTTTCTATTTCTCTTCTCAAATTCACTTTAGAATCAGATACCCATGGCATATACACAAAAACCTAACTCAAAAAACTTGTGGAATCAACATTTTAATATCGAGAAACTCCTTAATCTCAACTCATGTTCAAGAACGAAAGTAATTCAAGAACAACTATCAAGAACATTCAAATTCCAATCTTTTTAGAACGAATTCACATTGAATCAAACATGCTTGGTACGTGGGTGAACAAACGCAACGTTATGAAAGTCTCACATACCTTGTAGTAACAAATCCTTGATGAAACCCGCAATCAATTCCTTACGAAGACGACGAAATCTTGATCTTTCTTCTCCTTTATTCTCCTTTCTCTTTTCTTCAAGCCCTAGCGTGAACTTCAACTTTTCTAAACTGACTAAAATCTGATTTTACCCCAATTTATCTCCTAAAAATGAATTAAAATAATAGGGCATGGAAAAGACCAAAATACCCTTTAAAATCCGGATTGGACATTTCCTTATTTGAACAACCCAACTTCTGATGGCGTATCTCACTCATACAAACTTAGAATCACACAAACTCGGCGGCCTTGGAAACATTATTCCAAGATATTTTGCACGATATCTGGAAACACACCTAACTCATCCTGATCTAGGATTTATGCTCTTTTGAAGTTGACCCAAAATTCACATTAACATACTTAACCAATTTCCAACTTTTTTTATATTCTTTCGAAAAATGGTTATTTCCAATTCTTAACTTCTTCCTAGTTATTTCAAATTGTCGAGATGTTACAGCTTGTACCAGCTAAGTATTTTTTCTGCAAACATAATATTAAGGCTGGATGTTAGTCACATAACTCATATTTTTATTCGGCTGGCAAACTCCTTTTTTTGTTTGTCACAACTTTCTGCTATCTCCTGTATTCAGGTTAGTAAAAACAAAAACAGAAAAGATGAAATAGATAGAAAATAAATAATCCGAGTCCACGGAACCCACTATATATCCTTAAGAAATTTAATCCCCTCAAGTACCCAAGGTTGTAGATTAATTCCTCCCAAGATAAAACAGATTAACTATTAAAGAAGTAGCAGTACCTCAAACCTCAATAATTTCACTGAACTCAAAGAATAGCAACGAGAGCACACACGGACTCAATCGATCGACAATTTGATTTTTAAGAAAATGTATGCAAAAGGGAAAAAGTTTTCAGTTTTTGAAAAATGAGAGAAATCTCTCTATTTATAGCCAATTGCATCAAGGAAAGCGTCTGTTCGGACAAGAGTGTGAATGCATCTATTCAGACATGTCTTTCCAGAATGGTTGTGTCTTTTGGAAAAATAAATGTTTGTTCGGAAGGAACAGGTCCCTTCTGAACGACTTTACTGTTACGCGTGAATTTTTAAATAATTCTATTACACAAAATTAATTTCGATAATTAATTAATTAACATTTTGAATTAATTTTTAAGAAAAAAGCAATTAATTAATGAGATTGATTAAATAAATTTTGCCTAAAAAATTATAAATCAATGACATCATTTGCCAAAGCCAAAGCCAAAGCCAAAGTTGAAGCCGAATCCGAAGTCGAAGCCAAAGCCGAGGCCGAGCGAGCGACAACGATGGCACGAGGGGGAATCTTCTACTTAAACCTTTAAGAGCTAAAGGAAGTGTTTCCTAATATAAGGACAACACCTTTCCTTTCTTCTACCAATATGGGAGAAATGACTTTTCATTTTCCCTCCAAATTGGTTTCCCCACATTTCCCAATTTCTCATTCATTCTTATTTCCCATTCACACCTTGCTAAAACCCAACAATCCCCCATATGAATGGGGAACGATTATTGTTAAAATATATGCATGAAAAACTTATTTGTCTCGTAAGTAATGATTAATTACATCTGGATAAGTAGGTTTCCCTTTGAGCTTTCCGTAGTGAACATATATCAGATATACTTAGTTAATCGGTAGATTTGATATGTTTGAACCGTCTGTATACCTAGACAACATAAGTCACACATTCCACCCTTGAACTATTTTTAGTTCTCATTATTTTGTTCATTTCATCCATGAACACGTCTTGGTTAATAAATGCTTAGAGAACTTGCCTTACCGGATTCTCCTTAAAGAGACTTACACTTCACACTTACATAGGTGGTTTCTACATGTGTTATCCCGTAGATACACTATTTGATATACCATGTATCAAATTTAGAAACCATCAAAAAGTCCTAATGCTTTTATCCTAGTTACTTAACATTGTCTCATCATGAGAATGGACCATAAAATAATTTTTTATAATATTGAACTGTCATCTATGACTTTTTTTTATCTCCTTGAACCTAGATCTTGGGATCTCCAGTCTTCTAGGTAGAGTTACCGCCACAGTGACTTGTCCTCGGCCATAGTCCCATTCCCGTCGATGATCTCTCAACTCCCTCTCTAGTTAGGCCTTTTGTAAGTGGATCTGATACATTATTCTTTGAATTTACATAGTCAATCGTATTAATTCCACGAGAGAGTAGTTGTCTAACATATTTGTAACTTCGTCATATGTGACGAGACTTGCCGTTATACATAATGCTTCCAGCACTTCCTATTGTAGCTTGACTATCGTAATGTATGCATATAGGGGTCATTGGTTTGGTCCAAAATGGAATATCTTCTAAGAAATTTTGGTTGCACCTGCCTTGTCTAAGGTGATGAATTCAGACTTCATTGTAGAGCGAGGTATACATGTTTGTTTGGATGATTTCCAAGATATTTCTCTTCCACCAACAGTGAAAACATATCCACTCATGGATTTAGTTTCAGTTGACTAGTAATCCAATTTGCATCACTATATCCTTCAACAACTGTTGGATATTTGTTGTAATTCAAATCATAGTTTTAAGTATCATCTAAGTACCCCAAAACCCTCTTCATTATCATGGAATGATTTTGATTAGGATTACTTCTGTATCGACTCAATTTACTTATAGCGCACACTATGTCTGGTCGTGTACAGTTAATGGCATACATCAAACTTCCTAATACTATGGCATAATCTAATTGAGACTGACTTTCACCTTTATTCTTAGCAAGATCAAGGTTCACATCAATTGGGGTCTTTGCCCTTTAGAAATTCAAGTACTTGATCTTTTCAAGTACCTTTCGAATATAATGAAATTGAGACAATGCTAGATCATGAGGAGTTTTATGAATCTTAATTCCCAACATCAAATCGACAACTCCTAGATCTTTCATATCAAACTTACTAGGTAGCATACTGTCACAGACTTAGAGTTTCACTAGAGATTCGTGCCGCACTCGACAACTTACTCACGATCTTGTAAGCTCAAGTAAACCCTTTGCAACTAAGATCCCTAAGAGAATGTAAATAAACACTAAGAGAGCTCTGAAAGAAGGCTTTGTATTGCTTTGTGGAATATTGCTTTACACTTGGTTGGATGATTTACAAATGAGAGCCCCTCTATTTATACTATAATCTTAGGGTCCTAAAATTAAATAATATTTACTTTATAAGTCCCTACATATTTACACTTTAGTCCATATTCTAGAATTCTCTCCAACTCTAGAGAATTTTAAAGCCTTCCTGGTAAAAATATCTAGTCCATCTTCTAGAATTCTCTACTGGTATAGATGATGTGCCGCGAAATCATGGCACATTTGATGCTTAATAACTATGAACTAATATTGGAATTAAGTGATAATTTGGGATTATTTGATGGGTTTGTTAAATGTGTAGGCAGAATCTGGGTTGTACAGAAAAAGAAGTAGAATTGATGTTGGCCCAAGTGAAGTTCACGGCCAACTTCACGAACCGTTAACTTTGTTATGGTCCGTGGTTGAGCTCGTGAAAGTGGGCCAGAACTTGGCCTTGAGAAGATGAAGAGCAAGAATTGAAGTGAAGATCACGGAGGTTTATACGGGCCGTTGTTATTACCACGAACCGTGGTACCTACCGTGAAGCTTAACCAATATAAAAGCAAGAAAGAGTTGAAAGAAAGAACAAAGTGAAGACCACGGGTGACTTCACGGGCCGTGGTGATCACTATGGACCGTGGTGTCTCTTGTGGTACATTTTCCAGTGACCAAGTTTGAAGACCCACTCTGGGGAAGATCCAAGGCAATACCACGGAGGCTTCACAGTCCGTAAATCCCTTGACAGGTCGTGGTAGAGGCTGTGATAAGGCCCGACAACTCAGTCCTAACTTGATTAGGACTCATTTTAAACATTCTATTTTGAATTACTTTAGGTTTTTTTAGGAATCATTATTCATTATCTGACGTTTCAAAATGAGGAACATAAAAAAAAACTTGAGTTTTAGATTTTGGATTCAGATTATTATCATCGGTGGGACGTTGTTCATTTCGATCTGGAGATTATCAAGTGGTTGTTGATTTACCGATTATTTTTGTAAGTAATTCTTAATATGTTTTCATTATCTATTATTGATTCTTTGCATAAGAACATGAATGGATAAATGTCACGACTGGGTGTGTGGGATTTATGATGAGATTCTAGTTGCGATTCCGTAAAATGAGTAAAAAGGCAATCTTTGTTTACAACTTGTAGTTTACCGCTTTCATTATCATTTTAGGCTATTGAGTGCACGCTTTAGACATGCCTGTATCTGGTGTTTGTTTGAGAGAAAAGCATCAGTTGGGAAAAAGCTAAACTAAGTTTACGAATTGGAGTTAAAGTCAGATTTCGAGAGAAGGGATCTTTAACACCATATCAAATTAAGCAAAGTCCAATATCGATAACACTTTAAGTTCGAGAGAATTAGAGTGAATATTATCTAATTAGTAACAAGAGCATTAAGAGGCGTACTGAGGTGGTATGTAATCAGAAAAGGTTAAGAGAAACACCTTAGAAAGAGGTCTTAGTACCTACCTTTTGAGAGTTCGGTAATCATGAAATAACCTTCTCCCGAGTGTTAGAGTAAAAGAAGATGCAGCCCAGCTTAGAGCTGATGGAATAGGTACATAGCTTTCATGTGTCGGCTTTAGACCTAAGGGGGAGATGACAATACGAGAAATCAAGTCAAGTGGTTGAGAGTAAGATTGTAATGAAATAACCTTCTCCCGAGTGTTAAAGGTCCTTTTAGTAGCGGAGTAATGTTAAAAAGAGAAGGTTAATAATCTTATCGTGACAGTGATGGTGTGTTTATTTCGTCGAAGGTTATTAATGAGGAGGAAGAAAAAGATGAGGTTTTTTATGAGAAATAGTTAAATGGGAGCCCTTAGTTGGTTACGAATAGTAATGCGGATAATTCTAGTTAGTATGACAAAGATGATAAGAGTAACCCCCCCTCATACCTAGTCCAACTCTAAAAAAGCGCTCAAAACAGCCAAAAAAATGGCTACTTTTCAAAAATCTGCCAGCACTGTCGGAACGACGCGTGAGCCGCCGGCAGCGCTCCCAGGCCACCGGATAAAGTGCAATCAGAGAGCCTGAATGCTACCGACAAAACCTGTAACATCCGACAATTTGAAGTGGCTTTGAAGAAGCTTGAAATTTGGAAAGTAGTCATTTTTTTTGAAAAATTTAGAATCTGGAAAATTGGCTAAGTGTGGAAATCAGTGAGTTTTTGGCCAACTTTGAACAGTCACAACTCCTAGCTCAGGATGAGTTAGGAGTAGTTCCAGTTATGGTTGTGAAGCTTGTGGAATGATCTTTCCAACGCCACCGAGTTTGCTCGATTCCGAGTTTGTATGAGAGAGTTATGCCCTTTAGAAGTTGGGCAGTTGGAAGGGAAATCCGTCCGGAAATTTAAGGGCATTTTGGTCTTTTCACAAATTATTTCTTTTGAGGTTACATTTGTGTGTTGCTGATTTTGGATCATTTTTTTATTCCATTTTAAAAGAAAAAGAGTTAGGGTTCTTGAGAGTGAAGAAGAGAAGAAGAAGAAGAAGAGAAGAAGAGGAGAAGAAGAGGAGAAAGGAGATCAACAAGTTTCCGTCGTGGATTATCGTCGGGGGTGATCCCTAATAGGTATGTGAGTTCTTTGTGTGGGTTGATCCTTTCACCCACACACCAAGCTCATTTTATGAATTGAGAAAAGATTGGAATTGTTGTTGAAGTTGTTAGTGGTTGTTGATGTTGTTGATTGTGTTTGTTGAAATCTATTGTATGTTGAGGGAATTATGATTCTAAGAGTTATGACCATTTGAAGTTGTTTCACAATAATTTTCAGCAAAGTTTGACTGTCGATTCCCATCTACGGGCGTGACCTACGGACCGTAGATCGATTGACGGTCCGTACTGGTCAACCGTCAATTGGGACAGAAGTTGGGCTCTTTGGGGCATCGATCTACGGGCGTGACCTACGGATCGTAGATCGATTGACGGTCCGTACTGGTCAACCGTCAATCGGGACAGAAGTTGGGCTTTTTGGGGTATCGATCTACGGGCACGACCTACGGTCCGTAACCTGATCTACGGACCGTAAGTCCGGACCGTAGGTCAACACTTAGTCATTTTTTTTACTGAATTCTGGGGAAGTTTCTGACGCGATCTACGGACCTGCAGGACGGACCGTAAGTCCATCTACGGTCCGTCGATGGCGTCCGTAGATGCCATCTATGTCACCAGAAATTTGAAGTCTCAGCCAAGTTTCCCCCAATCTTTTCCCACTTTCTCATGCATGTTCCTAAGTATTATACCTATGCTTTATAGTTGTTTCCGACACTCCAAAGTACGTCTAAGCATCCAAGAATCCCCCCACAACATGTGATCGAACACCTTGAAATTCATATTTCTGTTTCAAGGAAAGATAGTTTCCAAGTCAAGTGAAGTTAGAAGTCAAGCCAAAGAGTATAGATTTCAAGCTAAGTAAGAGTCTTAAGTTTCAAGTCGAGTAAGAGTCTCAGTTTCAAGTTAAGTCAAGAGTTTAAAGTTGAGTTCTTTTCTAAAAAGTCTATTAGGGAACTAAGTATTCCCAAAGGAGTTTATAAACGTTGTTACAATCAAGTAAGAGGGGAACCATGTTTTTCCAAAAGAGCCTTTGGGCTAAGTTTTGAGTAATTATCTCAACTAAAGAAAGATGCGTTTAAAGACAATTATGAGCCAAAGTATTTTTGGGAGTAGTATTGAGCACCGAATTGGGGACACGAGTTCTGATTAACTCAACTCTCCATAAGAACCATGCGCCAACATGGGATTTCTCGGATCATACTTTTTAGATGATCACGAAAGTTAAGCTAGTGGATCCACTAAGTAAAGTTAGCTTCCTATATCACGGCAAGGTATATGATGGTCCTTGGGCAACGCGAGGTAAAGCGTTGTATCACCACTAGGGCTCATAGTGGTGGTTGTCAGTTAAAGAACCTCCCACATAACTTATATTACTTTTATATAAGTAAAGTTGAGTTGTTATTATGTTATCATTAACAAGCTAAGTTGTTTATACTGTTTTACAAGCTTTATATATTGCATGCGTCTTATTGCTTTATATATTGAGTTCAGTTAGTCATGAGTCGTACAGAGCCGAGGTAAGTGTTCTCTTGTATTCCTTTCAAGCTTAAGTTGTGGTTTGGATTTCCCGCTTGCATACTCGTACATTCCATGTACTGATGCCAGTTGGCCTGCATCGTTTGATGATGCAGATTCAGGTACCCAGGATCAGCATCCAGCACGTCGTTGATCCAGCTGAGCACTCCATAGTCCGTGGTGCGCCTCCTTGCATTCCGGAGGACTCAATTATTTTGTGTTCTTAGTTTTTGTTTTATTAGGATGTTGCGGGGTCTGTCCAAACATCCATCTCAGTATTTTAGAGGCTTCATAGACAGGCAGTCAGTCAACTAGTATTGAGTCTCCCATTTATATGTATATATGTAAATATTCTATTTTGAGATTCGAGTTCCCTTTATGGCCATATTGTATAAGTTAAGTTGTTTGTAATATTGCATTGCATTGAGTTATGTTGTTGGGTTAGGTTTCCGCTGAGTTAAGAAAGCCAGACCAAGGGTTTGCTTGGGGCCAGCAATGGTCTCCGAGTGCCAGTCCCGCCCAGGGTGTAGGCTCGGGGTGTGACAAACTTGGTATCAGAGCCCAGAGTTCAAGAGTCCTAGGGAGTCTATGAAGCCGTGTCTGTAGAGTCCCAGTTATCAGTGTGAAGTGCGCCACATCTATAATTGGGAAACTGCAACATTTAGGAAGATTTCTCACTTCTTTCATACTCAACCTGTGCGTTAGAGTTTATCTCTAAAGAGTTTCCTTCTAATTCACGCTTGTGCGTGTTTCAGATAGTTATGCCTCCACGAAGAGTGGGCAGAGGGCGTCTTCCTAGACGCTATGTTGATGAGCAAGAGTTATCTGATGCACCTGGAGTGCAAGATCAAGGGGAAGTTTCTAATGTCGAGTTCAGAGAGGCAATTAGAATTCTGAGTCAAGCTGTAACTAATCAGATAGGTTAGCAAAGGGGAGCTCGACACGAAGGAGCTGACACTTCAAGGATTCGTGAGTTTTTGGGGATGAATCCTCCGAGTTTCACGGGTTTGAGCACTACTGAGGATCCAGAAAACTTCGTTAAAGAGTCGAAGAAGATTTTTGATGTGATGCATGTGTCAGATACTGAGCGGGTTGAACTAGCTGCGTATCAATTGAAGGATGTTGCTAGAACTTGGTTCGACCAGTGGAAAGGGGGCAGAGTTGAGAATGCACCACCTGCGAGTTGAGCCTGTTTTGAGGAAGCTTTCTTGGGGCATTTCTTTCCTCGAGAATTGAAAGAGGCTAAGGTACGTGAGTTCCTCACACTTAAGCAGGAGTCCTTGAGTGTTCATGAGTACAGTCTGAAGTTCACACAACTATCCCGCTATGCTCCGGAGATGGTTGCGGACATGAGGAATAGAATGAGTTTGTTTGTTGCTGGGCTGTCTTGGTTGTCGAGCAAGGAAGGTAGGGCAGCAATGCTTATCGGGGACATGGACATATCAAGGTTGATGGTTTATGTGCAGCAGGTCGAGGAAGAGAAGCTGAGGGACAGAGAAGAGTTCAGAAATAAGAGAGCTAAGACCAGGAACGAGTCCGGGCAGCAGAGAGGTAATTCAAACCGTTCCTCCTTTCAGCAAAGGCAGAAGGGACCTGCTACATCATCTGCTAGTGCACCTGCACCCAGATACAGAGGGGAACATAATGGCCAGAATTCGAAGGACTTCAAGGTTACACCAGCACAGTCTTCAGGTAGTGTGGCACGCGGAGGTAGTTTGTTTCCTGCATGTGCTAAGTGTGGTAGAGTTCATCCAGGGAAGTGTCGTCAAGGCCAGACAGGTTGCTTTAGGTGTGGACAAGAGGGTCACTTCATGAAGGAGTGCCCTAAGAATAAGCATAGTAGTGAAAATTTGGGCAGCAGGGCCCAATCTTCTTCCGTTGCTCCCTCAGACAGGATGGCATCTAGAGGAGCTACTTCTAGTACCGGTGGAGGAGCAAACCGCCTTTATGCAATCACCAGTCGCCACGAGCAAGAGAATTCTCCAAATGTTGTCACTGGTATGATCAAAGTCTTTGCTTTTAATGTGTATGCTTTGCTAGACCCAGGAGCAAGTTTATCGTTTGTAACTCCTTATGTTGCAAATCAGTTTGAGGTTCTTCCTGAAAGACTTTATGAACCCTTTTGTGTTTCTACACCTGTTGGGGAATCTATTCTAGCAGAAAGAGTTTATCGTGATTGTCCTGTTTCCATCAGTCACAAGAGCACCAAGGCTGATTTGGTTGAGCTAGACATGATAGATTTCGATGTCATTCTAGGTATGGATTGGCTTCATGCTTGTTATGCATCATTAGACTGTAGAACTCGAGTTGTCAAGTTTCAGTTTCCGAATGAGCCAGTCTTAGAGTGGAGTAGTAGTTCAACAGTGCCTAAGGGTCGTTTCATTTCGTACCTTAAGGCAAGAAAGTTAGTTTCGAAGGGTTGTATCTATCACTTAGTCCGAGTTCATGACTCTAGCTTTGAGATACCTCATTTTCAGTCAGTTTCTATAGTAAGAGAGTTTCCAGAAGTTTTTCCTGATGATCTACCCGGAATTCCTCCTGAGAGAGAAATAGATTCCGGCATAGATCTCATTCCAGATACTCGTCCTATCTCTATTCCACCATATAGAATGGCACCAGCAGAGTTGAAAGAGTTGAAAGAGCAGTTGAAAGATCTCCTAGATAAGGGTTTCATTCGACCAAGTGTCTCGCCTTGGGGCGCTCCGGTCTTGTTCGTGAGAAAGAAAGATGGTTCCCTTAGAATGTGTATAGACTACCGCCAGTTAAATAAGGTTACCATCAAGAACAAGTACCCTCTTTCGAGGATTGATGATCTTTTCGATCAGCTTCAGGGTGCCACTTGTTTTTCAAAGATTGACCTCTGATCAGGCTATCATCAGTTAAGGGTAAGGGAATGTGATATCCCAAAAACAGCTTTAAGAACCAGGTATGGTCATTATGAGTTGTTGGTCATGTCCTTTGGTTTGACTAATGCACCGACAACTTTCATGGATTTGATGAATAGAGTCTTCAAACCTTATTTAGATATGTTTGTTATTGTCTTTATTGATGATATACTAGTCTATTCAAGGAATGAAGAAGATCATGCTAGTCATCTCAGAACAGTTCTTCAGACTTTGAAAGACAAGGAGTTGTATGCCAAGTTCTCTAAGTGTGAGTTTTGGCTTAAGTCTGTGGCGTTCCTAGGCCACATTGTGTCCAGTAATGGAATTAAAGTTGATACTCGGAAAATTGAGGCAGTGCAGAATTGGCCTAGACCCACATCTCCAACTGAAATTAGGAGTTTCTTGGGTTTGGCTGGCTATTATAGAAGGTTTGTTGAGGGGTTCTCGAGTATTGCATCTCCTTTGACTAAGTTGACTCAAAAAGCAGTGAAATTTCAATGGTCTGAAGCTTGTGAAAAAAGCTTTCAGGAATTGAAAAAGAGATTGATTACAGCTCCAGTTTTGACGTTACCAGAAGGTACTCAAGGTTTTGTGGTGTATTGTGATGCATCTAGAGTTGGTCTGGGTTGTGTCTTAATGCAGAATGGCAAGGTTATAGCTTATGCCTCCAGACAGTTGAAGGTTCATGAGAAGAACTACCCAACCCATGACTTAGAATTGGCTGCTGTAGTATTTGCTTTGAAGATATGACGTCATTACTTGTATGGTGTGCATGTCGACATATTCACTGATCACAAGAGCCTTCAATATGTGCTTACTCAGAAAGAGCTTAATCTCAGACAGAGGAGGTGGTTAGAGTTACTCAAGGATTATGACCTGAGTATTCTTTACCACCCAGGTAAGGCTAATGTTGTTGCTGATTCTTTGAGCAGGTTGTCTATGGGTAGCACCGCCCATATTGAAGAAGGAAGAAGAGAGTTAGCAAAAGATGTGCACAGACTGGCCTGCCTGGGAGTCAGATTTACAGATTCCGCAGAAGGAGGAATAGTGGTGACGAGCAAGGCCGAGTCATCATTAATGTCAGAAGTGAAAGAAAAGCAAGATCAAGATCCCATTTTGCTTGAGTTGAAGGCAAATGTTCAAAAGCAAAGAGTATTAGCTTTTGAACAAGGGGGAGATAGTGTTTTGAGATTTCAAGGTAGATTGTGCGTACCTATGGTAGATGGACTCCAAGAGAGGATTATGGAGGAAGCTCACAGCTCCAGATATTCTATTCATCCGGGTTCCACCAAGATGTATCGCGATTTGCGTGAAGTTTATTGGTGGAATGGCATGAAGAAAGGCATTGCTGAGTTTGTTGCTAAGTGTCCAAATTGCCAACAAGTGAAAGTTGAACACCAAAGGCCCGGTGGTTTAGCTCAGAGAATAGAACTTCCAGAGTGGAAGTGAGAGATGATCAATATGGATTTCATCACAGGGTTGCCAAGGTCTCGCAGACAACATGATTCTATTTGGGTGATTGTCGACCGAATGACAAAGTCAGCTCATTTTCTACCGGTAAAGACTACCAATACAGCAGAAGATTATGCCAAGTTGTATGTTCAAGAGATAGTGAGACTTCATGGAGTCCCAATCTCCATTATTTCAGATAGAGGTGCACAGTTTACTGCACAGTTCTGGAAATCTTTTCAGAAAAGCTTGGGTTCAAAAGTGAACTTAAGTACTGCCTTTCATCCTCAGACTGATGGGCAAGCAGAGCGCACTATTCAGACCTTAGAGGATATGTTGAGGGCTTGTGTAATCGATTTCAAAGGGAATTGGGATGATCACCTACCTCTCATTGAGTTCGCCTACAACAACAGTTATCACTCTAGCATCCAGATGGCTCCATATGAAGCTCTTTATGGAAGAAGATGTAGATCTCCTATTGGATGGTTTGAAGTTGGTGAAGCACAGTTGATAGGACCAGATTTAGTTCACCAAGCTATGGAGAAGGTGAAAGTGATTCAAGAGAGGTTGAAAACTGCACAGAGTCGTCAGAAATCCTACACTGATGTTAGGAGAAGGGCGTTAGAGTTTGAAGTAGATGATTGGGTATATTTGAAGGTTTCACCCATGAAAGGCGTTATGAGGTTTGGTAAAAAGGGGAAACTTAGTCCCCGGTATATTGGACCTTACCGCATAGCCAAGAGGGTTGGCAATGTTGCTTATGAGTTGGAGTTACCACAGGAACTAGCAGCGGTTCATCCGGTATTTCACATCTCCATGTTGAAGAAGTGCATAGGCGATCCTTCATTGATCCTACCGAGTGACAGTATCAAGATCAAGGATAACTTATCTTATGAGGAGATTCCTGTTTAGATTCTAGACCGTCAAGTTCGTAGGTTGAGAACGAAAGATGTAGCCTCAGTTAAGGTCCTTTGGAGGAACCAATTTGTTGAGGAAGCAACTTGGGAAGCCGAAGAGGACATGAAGAAGAGATATCCATATCTCTTTGAATCCGGAGGAAATGTAGATTAAAGTATTAATTTCCTTCTTAGTGCCCTTTTTAATTTATAATGAGCATGTCGTTATTGTTGTTGCGTTTGCATGGTTGTTTGTTGGGTGTTGAGTTGATGTTACACCCTTAGCTTTGTAAGAGTAACCTCATTCGAGGACGAATGTTCCCAAGGGGGAGATATTGTAACATCCGACAATTTGAAGTGGCTTTGAAGAAGCTTGAAATTTGGAAAGAAGTCATTTTTTTTGAAAAATTTAGAATCTGGAAAATTGGCTAAGTGTGGAAATCAGTGAGTTTTTGGACAACTTTGAACATTCACAACTCCTAGCTCAGAATGAGTTAGGAGTAGTTCCAGTTATGGTTGTGAAGCTTGTGGAATGATCTTTCTAACGCCACCGAGTTTGCTCGATTCCGAGTTCGTATGAGAGAGTTATGCCCTTTAGAAGTTGGGCAGTTGGAAGGGAAATCCGTCCGGAAATTTAAGGGCATTTTGGTCTTTTCACAAATTATTTCTTTTGAGGTTACATTTGTGTGTTAGGCAGATTTTGGATCATTTTTTTATCCCATTTTAAAAGAGAAAGAGTTAGGGTTCTTGAGAGTGAAGAAGAGAAGAAGAAGAAGAGAAGAAGAGAAAGGAGATCAACAAGTTTCTGTCGTGGATTATCGTCGGGAAAGATCCCTAATAGGTATGTGAATTCTTCGTGTGGGTTGATCCTTTCCCCCACACACCAAGCTCATTTTATGAATTGAGAAAAGATTGGAATTGTTGTTGAATTTGTTAGTGGTTGTTGATGTTGTTGATTGTGTTTGTTGAAATCTATTGTATGTTGAAGGAATTATGATTCTAAGAGTTATGACCATTTGAAGTTGTTTCACCATAATTTTCAGCAAAGTTTGATTGTCGATTCCCATCTACGGGCGTGACCTACGGACCGTAGATCGATTGACGGTCCGTACTGGTCAACCGTCAATCGGGACAGAAGTTGGGCTCTTTGGGGCATCGATCTACGGGCGTGACCTACGGACCGTAGATCGATTGACGGTCCGTACTGGTCAACCGTCAATCGGGACAGAAGTTGGGCTTTTTGGGGCATCGATCTACGGGCAAAACCTACGGTCCGTAACCTGATCTACGGACCGTAAGTCCGGATCGTAGGTCAACACTTAGTCATTTTTTTTACTGAATTCTGGGGAAGTTTCTGACGCGATCTACGGACCTGCAGGATGGACCGTAAGTCCATCTACGGTCCGTCGATGGCGTCCGTAGATGCCATCTATGTCACCAGAAATTTGAAGTCTCAGCCAAGTTTCCCCCATTCTTTTCCCACTTTCTCATGCATGTTCCTAAGTATTATACCTATGTTTTATAGTTGTTTCCGACACTCCAAAGTACGTCTAAGCATTCAAGAATCCCCCCACAACATGTGATCGAACACCTTGAAATTCATAATTCCGTTTCAAGGAAAGATAGTTTCCAAGTCAAGTGAAGTTAGAAGTCAAGCCAAAGAGTATAGATTTCAAGCTAAGTAAGAGTCTTAAGTTTCAAGTCGAGTAAGAGTCTCAGTTTCAAGTTAAGTCAAGAGTTTAAAGTTGAGTTCTTTTTCTAAAAAGGCTATTAGGGAACTAAGTATTCCCAAAGGAGTTTATAAACGTTGTTACAATCAAGTAAGAGGGGAACCATGTTTTTCCAAAAGAGCCTTTGGGCTAAGTTTTGAGTAATTATCTCAACTAAAGAAAGATGTGTTTAAAGACAATTATGAGCCAAAGTATTTTTGGGAGTAGTATTGAGCACCGAATTGGGGACACGAGTTCTGATTAACTCAACTCTCCATAAGAACCATGCGCCAACATGGGATTTCTCGGATCATACTTTTTAGATGATCACGAAAGTTAAGCTAGTGGATCCACTAAGTAAAGTTAGCTTCCTATATCACGGCAAGGTATATGATGGTCCTTGGGCAACGCGAGGTAAAGCGTTGTATTACCACTAGGGCTCATAGTGGTGGTTGTCGGTTAAAGAACCTCCCACATAACTTATATTACTTTTATATAAGTAAAGTTGAGTTGTTATTGTGTTATCATTAACAAGCTAAGTTGTTTATACTGTTTTACAAGCTTTATATATTGCATGCGTCTTATTGCTTTATATATTGAGTTCAGTTAGTCATGAGTCGTACAGAGCCGAGGTAAGTGTTCTCTTGTATTCCTTTCAAGCTTAAGTTGTGGTTTGGCTTTCCCGCTTGCATACTCGTACATTCCATGTACTGATGCCAGTTGGCCTGCATCGTTTGATGATGCAGATTCAGGTACCCAGGATCAACATCCAGCACGTCGTTGATCCAGCTGAGCACTCCATAGTCCGTGGTGCGCCTCCTTGCATTCCGGAGGACTCAATTATTTTGTGTTCTTAGTTTTTGTTTTATTAGGATGTTGCGGGGTCTGTCCCAACATCCATCTCAGTATTTTAGAGGCTTTATAGACAGGCCATGCAAATACAACGTACCAACTTATAAATTAAAGAGTACTAAAAAGAGAATTATTACTTTGATCTGGATTTCTCCGGTTTCAAAGAGATGTGGATACCTCTTCTTCATATCTTTTTCAGCTTCCCAAGTAGCTTCCTCAACAAACTGGTTCGTCTAAAGGACTTTGACTGATGCTACTTGCTTAGTCCTCAACTTGCGAACTTGGCGATCTAGAATCTGAATAGGAATCTCTTCATAAGATAAGCTATCCTTGATCCCAATATCTTCAGTTGGTATGATAAGTGAAGGATCTCCCATGCACTTCTTCAACATGGAAATATGAAATACCAGATGAAATGCTGCTAACTTTTGTGGTAGCTCTAACTCATAAGCTACATTGCCAATCCTCTTGGATATTCTGTAAGGACAAATATACCAGGGACTAAGCTTCCCCTTCTTACCAAATCTCAAAACACCCTTCATGGGTGAAACTTTCAAGTATACCCAATCATCTAGTTCAAAATCTAACTCTCTTCTCTTAACATCAGTGTAGGATTTCTGACGACTCTGCATTGTTTTCAACTTCTCTTGAATCACTTTCACTTTCTCCATAGCTTAATGAACTAACTCTGGTCCTATCAACCCAACTTCACCAACTTCAAACCATCCAATAGGAAATCTGCATCTTCTCCCATAAAGAGCTTCATCAGGAGCCATTTGGATGCTAGAGTGCTAACTATTGTTGTAAGCAAATTCAATATGGGTAGGTGATCATCCTAATTTCCTTAGAAATCAATCTCACAGGCCCTCAACATATCTTATAAGGTTTAAATAGTGTGCTATGCTTGCCCATCTAACTGAGGATGAAATGTAGTACTTAAGTTCACCTTTGAACCCAAACCTTTTTGGAATGACTTCCAAAACTTTGCAGTAAATTGCACACCTCTGTCAGAAATAATGGAGACCGGAACTCCATGAAGTCTAACCACTTCTTGAATATACAATTGAGCATAATCTTCTATTGAATGGGTAGTCTTTACCGGTAGAAATTGGGCTGATTTTATCATTCTATCAACAATCACCCAAATGGAATCGTGCTTCCTGTGAGACCTTCGTAAACCTATGATGAAGTCCATGTTGATCATCTCCCACTTCCATTATGGAAGTTCTATATTCTGAGCCAAACCACCGGGCCTTTCATGCTCTACTTTAACTTGTTGGAAATTCGGACACTTCGCAACAAACTCTGCAATGCCCTTCTTCATACTACTCCACCAATGAACCTCTTTCAAGTCACGATACATTTTTGTGGAACCCGGATAAATGGAATATCTGGAGCTATGAGCTTCCTCCATGATCCTCTCTTGGAGTGCATCCACCCTTGGTACACACAATCTACCTTGATAGCTCAATACACCATCTCCCCCTTGTTCAAAAGCTAATACTTTTTCCTTATGAACATTTTCCTTCAATTCAAGCAAAATACGATCTTGGTCTTGCTTTTCTTTCACTTCTGACAGTAATGATGATTCAGCCCGATTCATCACCACTACTCCTTCTTCTGTGGAATCCATTAGTCGGACTCCCAAGCGTGCAAGTCCGTGCAAATCTTTTTCTAGCTCTTTCTTATCTTCCTCAAAATGGGTGGTACTACCCATAGATAACCTGCTCAAGGAATCAACAACAACATTAGCCTTACCTGGGTGATAAAAAATATTCATGTCATAATCCTTGAGTAATTCTAACCACCTCCTTTATCTGATATTAAGATCTTTCTAGGTAAACACATATTGAAGACTCTTGTGATCGGTGAACACATCCACATGAACACCATGAAGATAATGGCGCAATGTTTTCAAAGCAAAAACTACGGCAGCCAATTCTAAATCATGGGTTGGGTAATTCTTCTCATGAACTTCCAACTATCTGGAGGCATAAGCTATAACTTTTTCATTTTGCATTAATACACAACCCAAACCAACTCTAGACACATCACGATATACGACAAAAGCTTGAGTACCTTCTGGTAAGGTTAACAGTGGGGCAGTAGTCAACCTCTTTTTGAATTCCTGAAAGCTTTTCTCACAAGCTTCAGACCATTGAAATTTCACTGTCTTTTGAGTTAATTTGGTCAAAAGGGACGAAATAGACAAGAATCCCTCTACGAACCTTCTATAATAGCCAGCCAAATCCAAGAAACTCCTAAATCAATTGGAGATGTGGGTCTAGGCCAATTTTGCAGTGCCTCTATTTTTTGAGTATCAACTTTAATCTCTCTCCAGACACAATGTGGCCTAATAATGCCACAAACTCAAGCTAAAACTCACACTTAGAGAACTTGGCATAAAACTCTCTATCCTTTAAAGTTTGGAGAACTATTCTGAGATGACTAGCATGGTCTTCTTCATTCCTTGAATAGATTAGTATGTTATCAATGAATACGATAACAAACATATCTAAATAAGGCTTGAATACTCTATTCATAAGGTCGATGAATGTTGCAGGTGCATTGGTCAAACCAAAGGACATAACTAAGAACTCATAATGGCCATAACGGGTCTTGAATGATGTCTTCGGAAAATCACATTCCCTTACCCTCAACTGATGGTAGCTTGATCTGAGGTCTATCTTAGAGAAACAAGTAGCACCTTGAAGCTGATCGAAAAGATCATCAATTCTCAGAAGATGATAGTTATTCTTGATGGTAACCTTGTTCAATTGGCGGTAATCTATACATATCCTAAGGGAACCATCTTTCTTTCTCACAAATAAAACCGGAGTGCCCCAAGGTGAGACACTTGGTCGAATAAAGCCCTTATCAAGAAGATATTTGAACTGTTTTTTAAGCTCTTTCAACTCTGCTGGTGCCATTTTATATGGAGGAATAGATATAGGACGAGTATCTAGAAGAATGTCTATGCCGAAGTGTATTTCTTTCTCAGGAGGGACTCTGGGAAGATCATCAGGAAAGACTTCTGGAAACTCTTTTACTACTGAAACTGACTGAATAAGAGGTATCTCAACACTAGAGTCACTAAATCGGACCAGGTGATAGACACAACCTTTGGAAATTAACTTTCTTTCCATTAGGTACGAAATGAAACGACCCTTAGGCATTGCTAAACTGCTACTCCACTCTATAACTGGCTCATTAGGAATTTGGAACCTAACAACTCACGTTCTACAATCAATGGAGGCATAACAGGCATGAAGACAGTGCATACCTAGAATGACATCAAAATTATTTGCAACATATGGGGTTACAAAAGATAAACTTTCTCATGGGTCTAGCAAATCATAAACATCAAGAGTAAAGACTTTGATCATACCAGTGACAATATCTGGAGAGTTCTCTTGCTCTTGGCTACTATTGATCGCATAAATACGATTTCCTCCTCCGCCTGACCATGAATTAGCTCCTCTATATGCAACTCTGTTTGGAGGAACAACTGATGAAGATTGGGCTCTATTGCCATGATTCTCATTACCTTGGTGGTTCTTATGGCACTCTTTCATGAAATGACCCTCTTGTCCACACTTGAAATAACTTGTGTAGCCATCACGACAGTTACCTAGGTGGGTTCTACCACACTTAGCACATGTAGGAGCCTAGTTAATTACCTCCTTGTGCCACACTATCCTGAGATTGGGTAGTTTTACTCACATTACCTCTTTGCTTCCCAGACTCATTTCCTGTCTTCGCTTTCTTGTTTCTAAACTCCTCCCTATCCCTCAGTTTCTCTTCCTCAACCTGCTACACATAGACCATCAACCTTGATATATCCATGTCACCTATTAGCATGGCAGCCTTACCTTCCTTACTCGACAAACGAGACAACCCAGCAAGAAACAACCTTATTCTACTCCGCATATCCTCAACCATCTCCGGAGCATAACAGGATAGTAGGGTGCACTTCAACCCATACTCATGAACGCTCAAAGAATCCTACTTAAGGGTGAGAAACTCTCGTACCTTGGCCTCTCTCAGTTCTCGGAGAAAGAAACGCCCCAAGAAGGCCTTTTCAAAACATGCCAACTCGCAGGTGGTGCACCATCAATTCTACCCTTTTTCCACTGGTCAAACCAAGTCCTAGAAACATCCTTTATTTGATATGCATCTTGTTCCACTAGCTCAACATCGACAACGTGCATAACCTCAAATACCTTTTTTAGCTCCTTAATAAAGTTCTCTGGATCCTCAGTAGTGCTTGGACCAGTGAAACTTGGAGGATTCATCCTCATGAACTCACGAATCCTCAAAGTATCATTCCCTTCTTGTTAGTTCTCTCTCTGCTCAGCTTGGTTGGTCACAACTTGACTCAACATTCTTATCGCTTCCCTGAACTCAGCATCGGTGACTTCTCCTTGGTGTTGAACTTCAGGTGCATTGGGTACCCTTGCTCCTCAATATTACGCCTAGCAGGATGACCTTTGACAACTCTACATGGAGGCATGATTAACTGAAAATATGAGCAAGCAAGAATTAGAAAGAGACTTTATAGAGATGAACTTTATCGCACGAAATGAATATGAAAGAAGTGAGAAAATTTCCTTAGTGTTGCAGTCTCTTAATTATAGATGTGGCGCGCTTCACACGGATAACTAGGAGTCTACAGTCACAGCTTCATACACTCCCTAGGAATCTTGAACTCTGTGCTTTGATACTAAGTTTGTCACACCCCGAGCCTACACCCTGGGCAGGACTGGCACTCGAGAACCATTGATGGCCCCAAGCGAACCCTTGGCCTGGCTTACTTACTCACTCGAAGACTCTAAGCATTATTACAATGATCAAATTCACTTCAACTCAACTGTTTAATAAAATAACTTAGAACGTTTAAAGGTCAAACATTCAACTTGGCCAAAATGGCAAATCAAGTCTTAACATATAAAATAATAATGTAAAGACAACTGAACTACTAACTGTCTGACTGTCTATGAAGCCTCTAAAACAAAGATGGATGTCCACACAAGACCCACGACATCCTAATGAATTAAATACTAAAACAAATGATAAAGAGGAGTCTTCCGCATACCAAGGAGGCTCACCAATTGACTCTGAGTGCTCAACTGGATCAACAGGGCCCTAGATGCTAATCCTGATTACCTGTGTCTACATCATAAAATGATGCAGGACAAATGGAATAAGTACATTGAATATACGAGTATGTTAGGGGAAATACTAAACATAACATAAGCTTGAAAGGAATCTGAAAGAAACACTTACCTTGGCTTTACTCAAATCATGAATAACTTAACTCAATATAAAGCAACAATACACATGCAATATATAGAAAGCTTTTAAAACAGTAGAAAACAACTTTGTTCGTTAAATAAAATGAAATAACAAACTCAACTTTACTCATATAATAAAGTAATATAGTTTCTTGGGAGTTTCTCTAACCGACAACCACCATTATGATACTATGTGGTGATACAACGTCTTGCCCATGTTGCCAGAACGGTCCTATACTTTGCCGTCATATAGAACGCCTTAACTATGTGGATCCACAAGTCTCTGCTAAAAAGCACTTAAGGAATCATCTAAGAAGTATGATCCTTTACTACCCATGATGGCTACATATTTTATGGAGACTTGAGTTAATATGAACTCGCATCCCCATATCGGTGCTCAATACTACTCCCAAAATATACTTAGCTCATTTGTTTTTAAAACAAAACTTCTTTCTTTGATTTGAGATAATTACTCAAAACTTAGCTTAAAAGCTCTCTTGGAATCAATGTTCCCTTTCTTGCTCAAATGTGAAAATATTTTTAACTCTTGTGAATACTTAGTTCCCGTATAATCTTTGAAGAAATGAACTTTTACTCAACTCATAGCTTAAGTCTTAAAACAAAGTTAAAACGTTTGTGAAAGACTTTTGAAATACTTTATGAATTTCTCTTAACTTGATTTTTAACTTCTAGACTTGACTCTTAACTTTCCTTGACTTGATTCTTAACTATCCTTGAATTGAATTATGGATATAATGATTGTGATTTGTGATAGGAACGATCTCATGATGTTTAGGAGTGGTTTTAGATAGTTAAACATGAGAAAAGATCAAGAAATCACTGTGTGGAAACTAGTTCGTGACGCGGAGATCTGTTTAAATTTTTGGTCGCGAAAATAATTTTTGAGGGACAACGGTCCGTGACAGCTCCGCGACGTGAGGAGATTTTTCCGATTCTCAGCAACAGGTCCGCGACGCGGACCTGGTACCCAGATTCTCCTGACAATTTTCCTTCTTCGTTTTCCAGCCCCAATTCGCCCAAACTCAGTTCTTTTTCCCAAATTCTCTTTAGATTCAGATACCTAGCAAATATATCTTAGCACCTAACTCAAAACAACTCTATAATTCGACGTAAAGATCTAAAAAACATCTCGATATCACCCTAATTCAGGAACGACATCAAATTCAAGATTACATATCAAGAACGTCAAACTTTCAACCCCTTTAGGAAAAATTCACGGGGAAATAACATGTTTGACACGTGGGTGAACGAGCCCAATGTTATGAAAGCCTCACATACCCCGTAGGGATCACCCCTGGACAAAATCCACAAGCGATTCTTGAAGAACTTGACGATTCTTGCTCTTTCTCCACTTTTCTCCTCCTCTTCTCTTCTCTCAAAGCCCTAACTTTATTTTCAAAAGCGTAAACTGACCAAGTTCAGTTTATACCCCTAAGTAATTACCAAAAATGAATCAATTTTACTGGGTATGGTAAAGACCAAAATACCCTTCCAAAATCCTGTTTAGAATTTCCTTAGTTGAACAACCCAACTTCAAATGGGCATATCTCACTCATACGAACTCGGAATGTCGCAAACTCGGCGGCTTTAGAAAGATAGCTCCAAGATCTTTCAGACGTTATCTTGAAGCACATCTAACTCATCCTGATATAGGAGCTATGGTCATTTTAATTTGACTAAAACTCATACTTAACTTAGTTTAGCCATTTTCCAGATTTACATTATTTCCAAAAATCACTCTTTCTAATTCTAGCTCTTTCTAGTTCTTTCAAATGGCAAGGTGTTACATTTTCCTTAAGTGTTGCGACTTATCTAATAAGACATTATAAATGATTAACGTATCAAGGCATCCCATCCAATACTAAATGCAATGATCGTTCGTCAGTATAATAACCCAATTACGTGAGTTGGGGTCGATCCCACAGGGAGTAGTACTTTCTTCAAATTCAATAATCAAAGTACAGTGACAACCACTTCAATCAAACAATTCTTGCACAATTAATGTTCAACTCTCAAATTTCAAGTTTTACCTATCGATCTCAAATTTACACTTAAACACAAACAAATCAAATAGTAGAGTAAAGCTTGGCGGGTTGATCAACCAATTATTATATATCAACGAAATAGATAAATGTTAATGCTCATAATGGGATAATTTGTTGTGGGTAGGACGAACCATATATAAATTAACTTTCTCTTGAACAATTACTTTTTGTCTCTATTGAATTTTCTTGAACTTCAACACCAATCGAAATAAGCTCAGCTCTTTACCCCTATCAAATTCACTCTTTCGAGTTGAATACAAAGGATGAATCACTTGTTTCACTATCTCGAGGTGAAACCAAAGAAACCCACTACTAAGGATGCTAAGGTTGTTACCTTGGTTCCACACCTCTCTCTCGAGCAAGTGCACAACACTGAAATTGACACACGAAGTAGCGCAATTCAGCCTTGAAACACAACAACAACTTAGACCAACTTCAAATTAACACCATTCTTTGCAAATAACAAACACCCACTAGGTAAATTCAACAATTGGCTTCATGATTGGGTACAAAATGAGAATTAAAGATAAAAATCAATTGACAATCTCATCTCTTACAAAATTTCTCTCAAAATCTTTCTAAGAATCACTCACTGAACCCTTTGGTGGTGTTTTCTCTCTAAGTCCTTCCTTCCTCCCTTTCTGAATGAGTTTCTCTCTTTAGTCAAAACTAATGTAAACAAGTTTGAAGTGTCACTGCTTATGACTACTAGGTAAAGTAAGTCGGGTGTCGCTGACAGATCGGCGACTCAGCGATTGTTCTTCATCTCGCCTTCATTTTTCATTTTTTTTATTAGGTCTGGATACTGTAACTTTTGGCGATCCAAGTCGGGATCGCTGAATGACTCCGCGATTCTCCCTTTATCCTTCCATCTCGCCTATTAACACTTGGTTGAATCTTTTTTTAGTACTTTTGGCGATCTAGTTGTCCTTCGCCGACTACATCGGTGATACGCCAAATTTAGTTGCTTCTCGCCGAATTCACCCCTCTTTTAGATCAAGCATTCTATAACTTTAGGCGGTATCTTGACGATTCGCCGAATGACATTGGCGATTCACCGAATGACATCATCGATCATCAGGTTTTCATTTCTTCATTCCTTGAGCTTTCTTTGTTCATTTCTGCCCAATAGTGTCCATGCTTTGTATCTAACTCCAAATACCTGAAACTCAAGGATTTTATCAGTTATTGAGAAAAAAATATCCATTTGAGGACACTAAATCTATCGAGATAAAGTTCTAAAAGTGTCCATATCGAGGACTCATCAACACCCCTAACTTAAACTTTTGCTTGTCCTCAAGTAATACTCAAGTTCAACATTTCAAACAGGATGTCTCTAACAGTTCTACACAAGATTCAATCATAAATGCACAGAAAAAGACTCAACTTACTTGTACAAGGATCAATTGTGCACTTAAAAATTCAAGTTGTGACTCACCATTACCAAAGAATCTCAAGCTCACAATACTTTGCTTCAAATGCAAGTTCAAGCTCAACAAAGGTGATCAAATGCCTTTACACAAAGAATGATTCCATATTCGCACACAATGGCTCAATCATATAAGGTTCCGGAATCAAGATCGACAATCACAGTTATAAAGATAAACACAATGCACAATTTCACCCATAAGTTTGCCCTTATTTTCCCATCAACTTTTGTTTTAGCTCATTCAAGATCAAAAAGGTCTTTTTAAGGCTTGTACTGGGGCTAAGTGTAAAAGTATGCTCATTTAGGCTTATAGGCTGAGATCCTCATGAAATGTGATATGAACAACACCTTATTTCCTTTTCTTTATCATTTTCATTCAAACTGAAAAGTTATGTCTTAGTCATCCTCCTTGGACTGTTGGAAATCCCATTTTCTTTGTATTTTCACAACTTTACTCCAAACTTTTTCTTTCCTTTTCTTTTCTAATCTTTTCTTCTGCTTCTCTTTGTTTCTTATATGGAGGGGTTCTATTTTTCTCAAAACATGGGCAAAAGGGACTTCTTTGCATTCTCTTGATTTACCTTTTCTTTTCCCCACACACCAACTTAGGTTTTTGGCCTAAGTTGGGTATTCAAACAAACACAAATCATGAGAATTAAGGGTAATGGATCAATAACAGGTCACAATGTTATCACGTTTCTTCCAAGAAAAGGGTAAGGCTCAAAGGGTGCTCAAAAGAGGTTCACACACTCACAAGGTACGCCACAAAAGAGGTATACTTTCAAATTGGTTCACACTCTTTAAATTCTTTAAAGTTGCCTAATATCATCTCAAGAAATTGCATCACTTAGTCAACCGGACCAACGGGGTGAATTCTAGGTGTCATCACACATGGTTCACGGTAAGCTCATCACAGAAGGCACTGACACCAATGTCAAACAAGACTCAACACTTTCTCTAGTGTGCAATGTTCATTACAAGAGACTCCATTCGATACTTGGCTAGTCACAATAAGATGCAAAATGTTCACATATTGTTTATATAACTTCAAATGGCCTCGTCGTAGCCATACATTCATTTTTGTTCAATTTTGAACACTGTTCTAGTCATCAGTATTGATCAAACCAATACTTAAATTTGCACAAGAACAACCACATTCCACAAAAACAAGGGGTGTCAAAAGGAGGGGGAGGTTTGCTAAGGACACTGAGTAATCTTCACACCCCCACCAAAAGCAGTCTACATTGTCCGCAATGTGGGTAGAGAGCGGGCATTTGCTGCAAATAAAACAAAATAGGAATAATCAATAAAAACTAACAAGAAACGAAAACAATCTAGTGTGTGTACAAGTAGAGCAGGGTAACGAGGAATCTTCACTAAATGTCCAGTTGGCGAAGGAGTGAAACAGTCACCGAATGCTTTGGCGATGCGCCAAATGTTATTCATATCGCCCTTAGTTCCAGTAGACTGCACTTCTAGAGAATGAAAATCGATGAAGATGTAGGAGATCACTGAACAGATCGGTGATCTGCATAATGAACTCAGAGCCTTGCCGATCGATCCTTGAGGGATGTTGGCATCGTTGACTAGAAAGGGTGAGAAAAGTTGAGTCGCCTAAACATATCGGCAATAAGCCGACTGGTGAAGGTGTCCCGCCGAATGTTCCAGAGTCTCAGCCTCATTTTTTAGATCCATAAGGCGAACCAAATTGCTCTCACTGAAATAGTTCAGCAATTCGCCAAGAGTACTTTGTCTAGCTCATGATCTCATTCCTGTAAAATCAACACACATTATTTAAAACACTAACACTTGGGTTGCCTCCTAAGAAGCGCCTTATTTAACATCGTGGCACGACATGGAAATACTCTCAAGCATCTTCCAGGTATACCACTTCAATCAACGAAATGTCATGACATTATCAAAAGTATAATTTCAAGCGTTACCCATTCACCTTAAATGCAGGCCCCTCTTGACCCTCAACCTCTATGGCACCATTGGTTAATACTCTTGTCACTCTAAATGGTCCTGACTATTTGGACTTGTGTTTTTCGAGAAATAGTCTAAGTCGGAAGTTGTATAGTAACACCTAATCTTCCACCTTAAACTCTCTTTTAAGTATTTTTGCATCGTGCCACTTCTTCATCTTTTCCTTGTAGAGAGCTGAAATTTCGTAAGCTTTAACCCTGAATTCGTCTAATTCGTTTAACTGCTCTACTCTCTCTTTTGAGGTTTTTGTCCAGTCCAAATTCAGAGCTTTCAATGTCCACATTGCTTTATGTTCTAACTCGACTGGTAGATGGCATGAATTTCCAAAAACTAACTGATACGGAGACATGCCGATTGAAGTTTTGTAAGCGGTGTGATACGCCCATAGTGCGTCATCAAGCTTTTGAGACCAATCATTCCTATTAGCATTCACTGTCTTAGCCAAGATGCTTTTGATTTCTCGATTTGATACTTCAACTTGACCGCTTGTTTGGGGATGATATGGAGTTGTTGCTTTGTGTCTCACCCCATACGTACTCAATGTAGTTGAGAACCATTTGTTGCAAAACTGGGAACTACCATCACTGATAATAGCTCGAGGAGTACCGAATCTAGCAAAGATGTAGTGTTTCAGAAATTGAACCACACTTTTCCCTTCATTGTTTGGAAGTGCAATAGCTTCTTCCCATTTAGAAAGATAATCTACTGCCACCAAGATATACTTATTACCAAAGGAACTGACAAATGGGCCTATGAAATCGATTCCCCAAGCATTAAATAGCTCGACTTCCAAAATGGAAGTAAGGGGTAACTCATGTCTTTTAGATACTCCACCTTGCTTCTGACATTGGGGGAATTTCTTCAAAAATTCATGAGAATCTTTGTAGAGGGATGGCCAGTAGTGTCCACTTTGGAGGACTTTAGCGGATGTATGCACACTGCTATGATGGCCCCCAACCGGTGAAGCATGACAAGCATGAAGAATTTCCACTACTTCTTCTTCCGGAACACACCGTCTGATGATATGATCCACACATTCTCGAAACAAGTATGGTTCATCCTAAAATTAATTTTAAATGTCGAACATGAACCTCTTTTGTTGGTAGAAGTCCAGCTCATCTGGCATTAATCCGAACACTATGTAATTGGCGAAATCTGCATATCAAAGAGTTTGTTTGAGAGTTATTCCAAACACTTTTTCATTGGGTAAGGAATCGTCTATGTCAACCTCAGGCACATCATTCTCCTTTGACCTCTAACCTGGATAAATGGTCAGCCACCTGCTTTTCACAACCTTTTCTATCTTTGACCTCAAAGTCAAATTCTTGCAATAGGAGCACCCACCTTATAAACCTTGGTTTTGCATCCTTCTTGGCCATTAGGTAATGGAGTGCAGCATGATCAGTGTGAACAACTAATTTAGTGCATAGAAAGTATGCCCGAAATTTCTCAAATGCATAGACTACCACAAGCAACTCTTGTTCGGTCATGGTATAATTACGTTGAGCACTGTTTAGAGTCTTGCTTGCGTAATAAATTAAGTGAAAAAGTTTATTGCATTTCTACCCCAACACAACACCCAATGCCATTCCACTTGCATCACACATTACTTTGAAAGATTCTGACCAATCGGGACTGATAATGACTTGGGTCGATACTAATTTTTCCTTCAAACACCGGAAATCCATCATACAAGCATCATCAAAATAGAACTTCACTTCTTTCTCTAAGAGTTTGCATAAAGGATGTGCAATCTTTGAGAAGTCTTTGATGAATCTCCGATAGAAACCAACATGTCCTAAGAAACTACGAACCCCCTTTACCGAAAATGCTGGTGGCAATTTTTCAATAACTTTAACATTTGCTTGATCAACCTCCAACCCCTTTTGCGACACCTTGTGACCAAGTACTATTCCTTCTTTAACCATAAAGTGGCACTTTTCCCAGTTGAGGACCAAGTTAGTCTCCACACATCTTTGGAGAACTTGTCCTAAGTGTACTAAGCATGTCTCAAAGTTATCAACCACAACGGAGAAGTCATCCATAAATACCTCCATTGAATCTTCTACCATGTCGCCAAAAATCGATAGCGTGCAACATTGGAAGGTCGCCGGAGCATTGCATAGCCCGAAGAGCATCCTTTTTAAGGCAAAAGTCCCATAGGGGCATGTGAAGGTGGTTTTCTCTTGGTGTTCTGATGCGATGGAGATTTGGT
Organism: Solanum okadae; assembly: GCA_036553675.1. Classification (NCBI taxonomy): domain Eukaryota; kingdom Viridiplantae; phylum Streptophyta; class Magnoliopsida; order Solanales; family Solanaceae; genus Solanum; species Solanum okadae. Next base: position 34,575,667 of record CM071681.1, read on the forward strand.
TGTAACCGGAATACCCATCCAAAAAGTAGTACCAACCCCTCTATGATAGCCTGTCAAGCATTTGATCCATGAACGGCATAGGAACGTGATCTTTTTTTAGTCCATGAATTAACTTTTGATGATCCATGCAAACTCTCCACCCAGTCACCGATCTAGTCAGCACAAGCTTCCCTTTTTCATTTGGGACCACGGTGATACCTCCCTTTTTCGGTACACATCGTACCAGACTTACCCATTTGCTATTTGCAATAGGGTAGATCACACTTGTGTCCAACCACTTGATAATCTCCTTTTTTACCACTTCTTGCATTGGTGGTTCAATCTCCACTGATGCTCAACACTAGGCTTACACTCATTATCAAGCTGGATTTTGTGAGTACAAATACCAGGAGGGTATCCCACTATATCAGTGATGGTCCATCCTATAGCTTTTATATGTTTTTGCAACACTTTAAGGAGTAGTTTCACCTTCCATTCAAGCAAGTCAGCTGCAATGATCACTGATAAAGTGTTATTTTCCACAAGAAAGCATATCGGAGATGAGAAAAAAGTGCTTTCAATTCCATATTAGGTGGTTCTTCCATTGATAGTTTGCGGGAGGACTCTCTCTATTTTTTAGGTTAAAATCCAACTTGATTGGAGTCTTTGAATACCCTCCTAAGCCTGTCAAAGTAGCTACCATATCCTCATAGCCCTGAATTTCATATTCATCATAATGAGTAAGTACGGCTTCAAGAGGTTCATTCATGCACATAAAATGGCTTACAGTAGCCACCGCTTCATCGATAATATCATCAGTAGACACTTCATGAATATCACTTGGGTGTTTCATGAATTTGCAAATATTGAAAGTTACTTCATCTTCATTTACCCGAAACCTCAATTCTGAACTTTCAACATCCACCAATGCTCTCCCGGTATCTAAGAATGACCTTCCCAAAATAATGGGGATTGCATCTATTTCACAATCTAAAATAACAAAATCAGCCGAAAAAATGAACCGATCGACCTTCACCAAGATGTCATATAGTATCCCCATGGGATGTTTGATTGAACGGTCTGTTATCAATAGTCTCATTGTGGTTTATTTCAGTTCACCCAACCCTAGTTGTTTGTATATCGCATAAGGCATTAAGTTTATGCTTGGTCCTAGGTCACATAAAGCTTTAGCGAATTGGAGCATGCCTATGGTGCACGGAATGGTGAATGCCCTTGATTTTCTCTCTTTTGGATCAGTTCCTTAGTCATAATTGCGCTACAATTATGGGAAACTTCAATTGTCTCAAAATCCAAACTCTTCTTCGTCGTGACAAACTCTTTCATGAACTTGGCGTATCCTGGCATTTCCAACAATGCTTCTACAAAAGGAAGGTTGATTGATAGTGTTCTGAACACTAACAAGAACTTCTTGAACTTCTCATCATTATTTTTCTTCTTTAAAAGTTGGGGAAATGGTGGAGTTATTTTTGGTAAAGGTTGCATTACTTTTGGAGGTTGGACGTGTTGTTCCACTTCCTTCTGTGGTTCTTTGGCAAGGTTTTGATGATTAAGTAACTCTTGTTCCTCCATGCCTTTACCTTCTTCATGCTTTTGAGCGTCTTCATTTTCCATCACATTTCCTATTGCCACCTTTCCACTACGAGTAACCACAGCCAGCCCTCTATCATCGTCTTCCATAATTTCTTTGGTTTCAACTGAGCTGACAATAAACTCAGTTGTCCTTCAAGTGTCTTGATGGCGTATGCATGAGAGTTCACTTTATTGTTCAATGATGAGAAGTCATCTGTCATCCCTTTCAACAAGTCATCCGAACCTTCAACTTTGTCAAGTATGCGTGACAACAAGTCATTCACCCGGGAACTGCTTGCACTCCCTTTTGATTTTGGGCTTTCACTTGAGTGAGTATGGTTCTCCTCATAATCATATTCCCTTCTCCAATAATCATTTTGCTCGGCCCAATCTTGATAGTATCTCCTTTGTTCTTCTCCCTTATGATAGTTCCAACCTTGATTTCTGCCTCGATGTAGATAGTGTGGGTAGAAACCCTCCTCATATCTCTTGGAGTTCCAACCTTGATTCTCCCTGGCCTTGAGTAACCGGAAGAAAAACCCTCCTCAACTCTAAACACTCCACATGTCCCTTTCATGTGCTCTTGTAGAACTTCCATTTGGGTCAACATCTTCTTGATGTTTTCATCCCTCTCTCTCTATTTATCAAGTTGCTCTTGTGTTAATCTAAAATGAAATGGAGAGACTTGATCCTCTTTGGTGTACCACACCTAGTTTATACTAGTCATGTCATCCAGAAGAAACGAAGCTACCTCAAATGATTGTAACATTATTCCTCCTCGTATACCAATTGATCAGCCATTCCTTTATTAACCGAATCGAGACTCCAATAGAAATATAGACTTAACAAATCATTTGGTAGCCCATGAGTTGGGCATTTAAGTAGGAGCGTCTTGAATCTCACCCACGTTTCATGGAAGGTTTCCCCCTCCCGTCGCTTGAAACTTTGAATTTCATCTCTAAGTTTCATAATCCTTGATGGAGGAAAGAATCATGTGTTAAATTCTATAACCAACTCCTCCCATGATGTAACTTATTAGCTTCTCCCGTTAAGGATAGTGGAAATAACCGCAGCCGAATTGACTCTGGAGACACATTTTTGAATGAAAAAGGGAGGCAAACCTCTGTAAAGTTTCTCACATGCTCATGCGGGTCTTCGTGATCTAACCCTCCATATAGTCCCCACATTTGGAGAAGATGAAGAGTTGTACTAGTGACTTCAAACATCACTTTGTCATCAGTTTGTGGGAAGCAAATTGCACCAATTCCACCCGATTGAGCTGGGTTGTAAACACTATTGATGTCATCTATACCATCTCGATGACCTGCTTGGCTATTATTCATCTCTTCGTCACTCATGATCACTTCCAAGTAGTCCAACCAATACTTTCAAAAAGCAGCCAATGAATTTGAGTGTGTCAAATCTTCAATTAAAGAATTCTAAGTAACGCTACTCCCCGGCAGCGGCGCAATTTTGATTAACGTATCAAGGCATCTCATCCAATACTAAATGCCAATGATCGTTCGTCAGTATAATAACCCAACTACGTGAGTTGGGGTCGATCTCACAAGGAGTAGTACTTTCTTCAAATTCAATAATCAAAGTACAATGATAACCTCTTCAATCAAACAATTCTTGCACAATTAATGTTCAACTCTCAAATTTCAAGTTTTACCTATAGATCTCAATTTTACACTTAAACACAAACAAATCAAATAGTAGAGTAAAGCTTGGCGGGTTGATCAACAAATTATTTAATCTCAACGAAGTAGATAAATGTTAATGCTTAGAATGGGATAATTTGTTGTGGGTAGGACGAACCATATATAAAGTAACTTTCTCTTGAACAATTACCTTTTCTCTGTTGAATTCTCTCAAACTTCAATACCAATCAAAATAAGCCTAGCTCTTTACACCCATCAAATTCACTCTTTCGAGCTGAGTACAAAGGATGAATCACTTGTTTCACTCTCTCGAGCTGAAACCAAAGAAACCCACTACTAAGGATGCTATGGTTGTTACCTTGGTTCCACATCTCTCTCTCGAGCAAGTGCACAAAACTGAAATTGACACACGAAGTCACGCAATTTAACCTACACAGCAACAACTTAGACCCACTTTAAATTAACACCATTCTTTGCAAATAACAAACACCTAACTAAATTCAACAATTGGCTTCATGATCAAAACCCCAGGTAAAGGGTTTTAGCCACTCATCTCAAAAATGAAAGAATCAAAATCTGTTATCACTCCCATAGTTGGGTACAAAATGAGAATTAAAGATAAAAAATCAATTGATAATCTCCTCTCTTACAAAATTTCTCTCAAAAATCTTGCTAAGAATCACTCATTGAACCCTTTGGTGGTATTTTTTCTCTAAGTCATTCCATCCTCCTTTTTTGAATGAGATTCTCTCTTTCATCAAAACTAATTTAAACAATTCTGAAGTGTCACTGCTTATGACTACTCGGTGAAGTAATTCGGGAGTCACTGACAGATCGGTGACTCTCCGATTGTTCTTCATCTCGCCTTCGTTTTTTCATTTTTTTTCTATGTCTGGATACTGTAACTTTAGGCGATCCAAGTCCGTATCACCAAATGACTCTGCAATTCGCCCTTTATCCTTCCATCTCACCTATCATCACTTGCTTTAATCTTTTTTAGTAATTTTGGCGATCTGGTTGTCCTTCGCCAACTAGATCGGTGATACACCGAATTTAGTTGCTTCTCGCCGAATTTACCCCAATTTTAGCTCTAGCATTCTGTAAATTTAGGCGGTATCTTGGCGATTTGGTGATTCGCCGAATGACATTGGTGATTCGCCGAATGACATCATCGATCATCGGGTCTTCATTTCATCATTCCTTTAGCTTGCTTTGTTCGTTTTTGCCCAATAGTATCCATGCTTTGTTTCTAACTCCAAATACCTGAAACTCAAGGATTTTATCAGTTATTAAGACAAAAATATTCATTTGAGGACACTAAATCTATCGAGATAAAGTCCTAAAAGAGTCCAAATCGAGGACTCATCAATAAACACCTTTTCATACTATCTTTTGTTGTCTATAAATAAAGATATTTTCTAAGACTTTTAAACTACAAATTTTTTAAGTTTTCCATTCTTCTTCTATACAAAAGGAAGATTATGAGAGCTATTCAATTATACAATTACAATATTTTTTATGGGTAAACTACACGACTGAACAAAAATAGATGCAATTAGGAGAATGGAATAATACCACTTCGAACTAGAAGACTACCTAGATAATTAATATGTACTCATTTTCATAGCCATAAATATACTTTTGCAGCTACTTATACTTGAAAATAAAATCAATGATTTTCTGTTGCACAAACTGCAACTCGGTGTGCAAGCTATCTAACTCTCAAACTGTAGGAGAAAAAGGATTTCATCAAAAGGTTGTTTGAAGATTCCAAACTGTATTTAATAGGTACTCCTCTATTTCCAATATATTTGTTGTACTTTTATTCTTAACCAGTTTAACATAGGATGTTGTTTCTCTTGGGGGGTAGGGGTGCATCTTTAAGACCACAAAGTGAAATATATTTTTATATATCCTTAAATCAAAAGTCTTCTTTAATTTTTAAAATTAATGTCAAATTAAAATTATAAAAATCTAATCTATCTATTTTTTTATCTATCTATACTACCATAAAAGAATGAACTACCTAACTTAAATGTTAAATTATTGTAATACCCAAACATAAAACACAAAATTTAGTAGATCTACGATATTTTGTGTTGTATAATATTTATTTGTTTATATTATATTATATTAAATTAAAAGTAGATATTGTTTCACATTAAAAGGTTATGACATTTCCAAAGAGTTATAACTGTTTCAATGAGTTGTAACCTTTTTGAAGGGTTGTGACCTTTCCGAAGAGTTGTGATTTTTTCGAAGGGTTGTGACTTTTCCAAAGAGTTATAACTTTTCCGAAGAGTTGTGCCCTTTTTGAATGGTTGTGAATTTTCTAAAGGGTTGTGTCTTTTTTAAGGCACAATAAGCAATTATCAATACACTACCCCATCTTGGCTATAAAAGAGGGGTTTCTTCAAAAAATTTAACTAAAATTTTTAATGTTTTTCCTTGTTCTTCTTCACCTTGAAACACCCAATTTAGTATATCTTATACATTTTATATTATATTTATTTATTTATATAATATTATATAAAAAGAAGATATCATTTCACATTGAATGGCTACGACTTTTCCAAAGAGTATTGACTTTTCGAATGAATTGTGACCTTTTCGAAGGGTTGCAATTTTTATAATAAGAAAAAATATGCACATACATGTACTACCCTGTCTATAAATGGAGGGTTTCCTGACATTTTTTTTGTGGGTAAACTAGACAGATCAACAAAAATAGATGCAACAACGAGAATGGAATAAGATCACTTCAAACGAGAAGACTACCTAGATAATTAATATGTACTCATTTTCATAGCCATAAATATACTTTTGCAGCAACTTATACTTGACAAGAAAATCAATGATTTTCTGTTGCACAAACTGTAACTTGGTGTGCAAGCTGTGTAAGTCTCAAACTGTTGGAGAAAAAGGATTTGATCAAAAAGTTGTTTAAAGATTCCAAACGGTATTTAGTAGGTACTCCTATGTTTCCAATTTATTTGTTGTACTTTTATTTTTATTCTGTTTAACATAGGATGTTGTTTTCTCTTGGAAGGTAGGGGTGCATCTTTAAGACCACAAAGTGAAAAGATATTTTTATTTTTATATACCCTTAAATCAAAAGTCTTCTTTAATTTTTAAAATTTCATGTCAAATTAAAATTAGACAAATCTATATCTATCCTTTTTTTTTTATCTATCTATACTATCATAAAAAAATGAACTGCCTAACTTAAATGTTAAATTATTGTAATAACCTCAACATAAAACACAAAATTTAGTATATCGTCTATATTTTGTACTGTATTATATTATATTTATTTGTTTATATTATATTAAAAGTAGACACTTGTTTACATTGAAGGGTTGTTACATTTCCAAAGAGTTATAACTTCTTCGAAGAGTTATGACCTTTTCGAAGGGTTGTGACTTTTCTAAATGGTTGTGACCTTTCCGAAGAGGTGTGATTTGTCCGAAGGGTTGGGACTTTTTCATAGAGTTATGACTTTTCCGAAGAATAACTGAACAACATAATTTTTTAGATTTAGACTGTGTAGTAGATATAAATAAAACAATCCAATTATGGATGAGATATATATCAAAACAATTAATAGATAACAAAATAGGAATGACAGAAACACCAGGATATATAGAAAGAACACTTATAGGAACAGTAAAATTATGGCTACAAAATTTATCAGATGAAAGTTTAAAAACTTTAAGCGGTAATAAAATATTTGATAGTGAAATAGCTACTACAACTATGGAAATATTATATAAATACGAAGTAGCTATAAGAAACGAATTTAGTAGTATGACAATAGAAGTAGAAGGACAAAATAAAGAAAAAATCATAAACCGGATTCTAATGACAAAATTAGCAATATGTAACATGTGTTATATAGATGAATATACATGTGCATTTAGAAAATACTATTATAAAGGAACATATAGCATAGAAGAAAGTGAAGAAATAAGAAAATTATATTTTACAAAATTACCAGAACCTTTTAATTCAAAAGTAATAAAAAGTTGGAATGAAGCAGGATTAACAGATACCTTAGGAACTAGAATGAAATTCTTACAACGATGGTTTATAGAACTATGTGAAAAACATAGATTAAGTAACTACAAAAGAAATAAGAAAATTGGTATTAAATATATTAAATTTTACATTTACAATTGAAATAATAAGGATTGGCAAGAATGTTATTGCAGATTACCTATCAAGACAAAGCTGCACAGACTGAGAAAGAAAATACAATCGAAGAGATACTCAAAGCCATTACTACACTTTGTATCAAAGTGGACAGTATGGACAATGAGATACAAAAGTTAGAGACTAATGAAGATAATCTGAAGTCTAAAGCTAGTACAAGTCAGCAACATGACTATAAAAATGCGGAGCTAAGTAGATCGAAAGACTTTAACAATCTAGAGCTAAGAGGTGACGTTGGGAAACACCTAAAAACCCATAATGTTTGTTTAAATACAGTTGCAGGTACAAGGAAACCAATTATTGAAAAACAGCGAAATGTAAATTTAAATTAGCTATTTGAAAAACCATTTACACAAAAAGCAAAAACCCCATTAACCATAAAACCACAAACTTCAACGTATGCAGATAGCCTACAACATGAGAAAAAGGTGTATAACCACATCACAAGGACATACATCAAAAATATATACAAAATACAGAGTTACCTAAACCTCAATCTCAGATCTACCACTACAAAAGATCCAAACCAAGACTATGTAACCCAGAAATTACAAGGATACAATAAACTAATTGCACAACCAAAAACCAATGCTAACCTAGTTAAAACATGTTATATTTATGGATTAATAAGTACATCATATACCTATGATGGAGAAGAATTAAGCGTTATACCAGAATTATACAAAGCATTTATTATATACAAAAGAGTGACCAAAGGAAATTTATTTTATGTAAAATTCTATATGGCAACGGCAGAGATATCACATGAGGAGATAAAACCTCCTGTTAAAGTTGTAAAGATAGGCCTGACCAAAGATATGACAATACCGGAAAATATTAGAGAACCACCAGAAATACCAAAAATTGAGATACCCAGTTTTTATGCCAATAAAAGAATAATTGGTATATCAACTATAATACAAGAACTAGCCAACAATTATTTGAATGGAAATGCTATATGGAGTTATTATTCCAGAGATCAACTAATGATTTATGCCAACTCAAGGGAACTAAGGAAATTAGATATGGATGAAGTTCAGAAATGGATTTTATCGTTATTAAAACTAGAAGAAAGACCTACAACAAGAGCATTAAAGGCATGATTTATTTTGGTAGAACTATTAACCAGATATTGTAAGCAAATTGGATATAAATATCCTGACCATATATGTTCAAAATGTAATGGAGAAGATAATGTGATTCCCGATGACCAGCTGGAATGATCAAATAAGATAGAGACGGAAGAAGATAAGAAGAAGAAGACAAGAAGAAGGAGACAAAAATAAAAAGACACATGAAGTAAAATGTGCAAAGAAATTCGTAGAGCCATGGATGAAAAGAAATATAAGAAGAAACATATAGGTAGAAAATTAAGAAAAATAAGAAGAAAATTAAACAAATTATATCCAGAATATAAACAACTCAATATCACAAAAACTGATAACAACAAATTAGATCAATTAATAGATAATATATCTAAAATAGAATATAAATATATTCAATATTTAAAGATACAATGAATAACGATAATAACGAATATAGACAAAAACTTACTGAAATAATTATAGCAAAAAGACAAGAATTGAGACATAGGCAAAATAGACTTAACAGTAATATATTTGCAGGAATTTGTAAAAAAACTATAGTAGCACGAAGAAAAACTATTTTATATCTACAGATACAGATAGAAAGTTTAGAATATAAACTTCAACACAATTTATAAAGGAATAAGGAAGAATATGCCATAGACGAAAAAACATATGTAAACTATGATGGATTAAAAATAAAGATAATATTTTCTAATCTAGGAAGAAGATATAAGAAAATAGTTGACAATCTAAGTTTAATGTTAGAAAAAGAAACGGTAAAACTAGAAGATAGTTTAACTGCTCTGATAAGAATAACAAAAGAAAATGAAGAAATAGATAGAAAAACGGAAATTGAAAAAATAAAACAACAAGCAAAAAAGGAAGTACAACAATTAGAAGAAGTAAAAAAATACTAAAATAATAGAACTAGAAAAAGAGCTGGCAATATTAAAAGAAACGTATGAAATTAAACAAAAAGAAAAAGAACAAAAAACAAAATTAGCAAATGAGATAATTAAATTTAAAGAAAAATTGCAATTAGAAGATGAATTAGAAGAAAAAGAAGAAAATAACCAAGATAATCTACCTGAAATAAGAATTGATGAAATAAATGACGATGATCTAGAAGAACAACATTCGGAAACAAGCGAAACATATACAGAGCTTTTAGCAAGCATAGATAATACAAAGAATTTAGAAGTAAATACATGAGACGTAGACATGGATGAAAAACCTAGTACATCAGGAATAAAAAATCCAAAAAAATTTAAAATATTATAATACAAATTATGGACAATATAATAGAGAAAAAACTATGTGGGATAAAAGATTGAATAAAAAATGGACACCTAAACCAATAACTAAACAACATAATTTTTTAGATTTAGATTGTGTAGTAGATATAAATAAAACAATCCAATTATGGATGAGATATATATCAAAATAATTAATAGATAACAAAATAGGAATGACAGAAACACCAGGATATATAGAAACAACACTTATAGGAACAGTAAAATTATGGCTACAAAATTTTTCAGATGAAAGTTTAAAAACTAGAAGATGTAATAAAAAATTTGATGGTGAAATAGCTACTATAACTATGGAAATATTATATAAATACGAAGTAGATATAAGAAACGAATTTAGTAGTATGACAACAGAAGTAGAAGAACAAAATAAAGAAAAAATCACAAACCGGAATCTAATGACAAAATTAGCAATATGTAACATGTGTTATATAGATGAATATACATGTGCATTTAGAAAATACTATTATAAAGGAACATATAGCATAGAAGAAAGTAAAGAAATAAGAAAATTATATTTGACAAAATTACCAGAACCTTTTAATTCAAAAGTAATAAAAAGTTGGAATGAAGCAGGATTAACAGATACCTTAGGAACTAGAATGAAATTCTTATAATGATGGTTTATAGAACTTTGTGAAAAACATAAAGAAGAAATAAAAATGGAAAAAATATTGATAAAAAACTTAGCATGTTGCAAAAATAAAATAGCACCCTAATTCGGTTGTATAGACAGATACTATAGAAAGAAATATAACAAAAATACAGATCAAAATATAAATATAAAAAACCAAGAAGAAGATATTATGTAAAAAACTTTAAAACTAAAAGGCCATATAGACCAAAGAAAAAATTAAAAGAATGTACTTGTTACAATTGTGGAAAATTAGGACATATAGTTAAAAATTGTACATTACCTAAAAATCCAAAGAAAAAATAAATATCAGAAATACTGGTAGACAATGAAAAATATACACAAATAGAGTACGTAGATTATGAATTAGAAAGTGAAGATAGTATATATGTATTATCAGAAAACGAAACGGAGGAAATGGAAAATAATTCAGTAATAGAATCAGATAATGAATACTATATCAATGACTGAAACATATATACAAATAATAACTAAAGAAAAATATCAAGATGAAGAATCGACAGAACAAAAAATAATATTTGATAATAATATATTTGAACAAATAAAAGGAAAAGAATTAGACCTAAGCGTAGAAAAAATATTCGAAATACCAACAATGAGAAATTGGTTTAAACGACAAAAAGAAGAATATTATGTAGTAAGTCAAAGAGAACATATCATAGATTACAAATACACCAAAGGAAAGGCTAAAATACCAATAATAAACAAACGAATAATCAATAAAGAAATACAAGATATTAAGGCTAAAAATCCAATTAAATATGTACATTTAGGAGGAATAGAAATATTAATAAAAGCATGTTTTAGAGAAGGAATAAATACACCTATAGAAATATACTTAGCAGATGATAGGATGATACAACCTATAGAAAAAAGTATTATAAGTGCAGTAAAAGGTAACCTCATATACCAGAAATTTAAATTCATAATAAGTGCTAACTACTCAGTAGAAATAAATGACAGGAATATAGATAAATCACTAGTATTATATTGGAAAATGTCAGGGATAGAACTAGCCCCAGAAAGTAAAATATTTACAGTTAGATGTAAAACCTTGTATGTTTTAACAACAAAACATAAGATAACAGCAAAAAATAAAATAAAAAAAATAAAAATAGAAAATCCTTTTGAGAGAATAGTTACAGTCATAGATAATAATGACTATAGTTATAATGAGATTGACATAGAAGAAGATTTAGAAATAGTAAAAGAAAGATTAAGCACATCAAAGAGAATAAACTATGAAATACCCCAAATATCATAAAAAATGAGTACCTCAAGAAGAATAGATAAAACTCCACAAAAATCAATAGAAGAAGAAATAAAACCATATCATTATTACATAACGGGAGTAATGGAGCAACGAAAATATCTAATATTAATAAATACAGGACAAGAAGAAAACTATATTACAAGAGAATTAGTAACAGAAGATGAAATAATTACTACTGAACAGTTATGCCCTGAACTACCAAAGGCATTAATATATACCGAAGAAACTACAGAAAAAGAAATAATCATTGGAGGAGTACCAATAATAATAAAGTTTAAAGTATATCAAGGAGATAAAAATATCACTTTAGGAATAAAATGGTTAGAACATGTAAAATCATATAATTTAGAAGACAAACAGTTAACAATAAATTATAATAATAAGAAGATAATAATAAAAAGAACTTTCTTATGATAAAAACATGAAAATATATATACTTGCAAAGATAATAATAGAAGGATATTACAACAGATATTATACATCAATGATAGACACAGGAGCAGAAGCTAATATATGTAAATACAATTGCTTACCAGAAGATAAATGGGAAAAATTAAAAACACCGATAGTAGTAACAAGATTTAATAATGAAGGAAGCATGATCACATATAAGGCAAAAAATATGAAAGTACAAATATGGGATAAGATATTAACTATAGAAGAAATATATAACTTTGAATTAACCACAAAAGATATGCTATTAGGAATGTCATTTTTAGAAAAATTATACCCACATATAATAACAAAAACACATTGGTGGTTCACAACACCATGTAAACAAAAAATAGGAGCAAAAAGAGTGAATAACAAAAAACGGAAAACAACAGAATGGATAAAAGGTAGTGAAAAAATTACACAAAAATTAGAAAATATAAAAGAAGAAGACCCTAAAATAGAATTAATTGTATTCTCTATAGATAAAGTAAAAATAATCCAAGATAAGTTAGAATTATTATATACTGAGAATCCTTTACAAGGATGGGAGAAACATAAAACAAAAGTAAAAATTGAGCTAATTGATAATAATAGTATAATAACCCAAAAACCATTAAAGTATAATTTTAATGATTTAACCGAGTTCAAGATATATATATAAATGAATTACTAGAAAAAGGATATATACAAGAAAGCAATAGTAAGCATACAAGCCCAACATTTATTGTAAATAAACATAGTGAACAAAAAAGAGGAAAAAATAGAATGGTTATTGACTATACAAATTTAAATGCAGAAACTAAAACATATAATTACCCAATATCCAATAAAATATTAAAAATAAGACAACTACAAGGATATAATTACTTTAGTAAATTTGACTGCAAATCAGGATTTTACCACTTAAATTTAGAAGAAGAATCTAAAAAACTTACAACATTTACAGTACCACAAGGATTTTATGAATGGAATGTATTACCATTTGGATATAAAAATGCCCCAGGTAGATATCAACACTTTATGGATAAGTACTTTAAACAACTAGAAAATTGTGTAGTATATATTGATGATATATTACTATATTCTAAAACCCAAGATGAACACATAAGATTATTAGAAAAATTCATACATATTATAGAATATTCAGGCATAAGCCTAAGTAAAAAGAAAGCAGACATAATGAAAAGCCAAATATAATTCTTAGGAATACAGATGGATAAAAATGCAAACGCATAAAGTACAAAAAATAATTAACTCAAATGAACAGTTAGATACAAAAAAGAAATTACAATCATTCTTAGGACTAGTAAATCAAGTAAGAGAATACATACCAAAATTAGTAGGGAATTTAAAACCATTACAGCAAAAATTAAAGAAAGATATAGAATACCAGTTTGATAAAAAAGACCAAACACAAATACAAAAAGTAAAATTATTATGTAAGAACCTACCTAAATTATATTTTTCGGATGAAAACAAAAAATTTACTTATATAGTAGAATCAGACGCCAGTGAAAAAAGTTATGGAGGAATCTTAAAATACAGGTATGATGAAGAAAAAATAGAACATCATTGCAGATACTATTCAGGAACATTTACTAATACAGAAATAAAATGGGAAATAAACAGGAAAGAAATATATTCAGTATATAAATGTTTATTATCATTTGAACCATATATTGTATATAACAAATTTATTATAAGGACATATAATACATAAGTAAAATGGTGGCTAACAAGAAAAATACAAGATTCAGTAACTACAAAAGAAATAAGAAGATTGGTATTAAATATATTAAATTTTACATTTACAATTGAAATAATAAGAACTGACAAGAATGTTTTTGCAGATTACTTATCAAGACAAAGCTACCCAGACTGAGAAAGAAAATACAATCGAAGAGATACTCAAAGCCATTACTACACTTTGTATCAAAGTGGACAGTATGGACAATGAGATACAAAAGCTAAAGACTAACGAAGATAATCTGAAGTCTAAAGCTAGTACAAGTCAGCAGCATGACTATAAAAAATGCGGAGCTAAGTTGATCGGAAGACTTTAACAATCCAGAGATAAGAGGTGACGTTGGAAAACACCTAAAAACCCATAATGTTTGTTTAAATACAGTTGCAGGTACAAGGAAACCAGTTATTGAAAAACAGCGAAATGTAAATTTAAATCAGCTATTTGAAAAACCATTTACACAAAAAGCAAAAAACCCATTAACCATAGAACCACAAACTTCAACGTATGCAGATAGCCTACAACATGAGAAGAAGGTATATAACCACATCACAAGGACATACATAAAAAATATATACAAAATACAGAGTTACCTAAACCTCAATCCCAGATCTACCACTACAAAAGATCCAAACCAAGACTATATAACCCAGAAATTACAAGGATACAATAAACTAATTGCACAGCGAAAAACCAATGCTAACCTAGTTAAAACATGTTATAATTATGGATTAATAAGTACAACATATACCTATGATGGAGAAGAATTAAGCGGTATACCAGAATTATACAAAGCATTTATTATATACAAAAGAGTGACCAAAGGAAATTTATTTTATGAAAAATTCTATATGGCAACAACAGAGATATTACATGAGGAGATAAAACCTCCTGTTCAAGTTGTAAAGATAGGCCTGACCAAAGATATGATAATACCGAAAGATATTGGAGAACAACCAGAAATACCAAAAATTGAGATACCCAATTTTTATGCCAATAAAAGAATAATTGGTATATCAACTATAATACAAGAACTAGCCAACAATTATTTGAATGGAAATGCTATATGGAGTTACTATTCCAGAGATCAACTAATGATTTATGCCAACTCAAGGGAACTAAGGAAATCAGATATGGATGAAGTTCAGAAATAGATTTTATCGTTATTCAAACCAAAACAAAGACCTACAACAAGAGCATTAAAGGCAGGATTTATTTGGTCAGAACTATTAACCAGATATTGTAAGCTAATTGGACATAAATATCCTGACCATATATGTTCAAAATGTAATGGAGAAGATAATGTGATTCCCGATGTCCAGCTGGAATGATCAAATAAGATAGAGATGGAAGAAGATAAAAAGAAGAAGACAAGAAGAAGAAGACAAAAATAAAATGACACATGAAGCAAAATGTGCTAAGAAAGTCGTAGATAAAGAGATAAGGCAAAGAAGACATATGGCCAAAAGCGAATAGTACCATGTAAAAAAAGTCATAAAGTAAATAGTGCTATGTAAAAAAGTCATGACGTAGGTGCATTATTGTGCATTATAGGTGCATTAATGTGCATTATTGTAGGGTAAGTAGTATAGTACATGCATTATTGTGCATTATTGTAGTATAGTACGTGCATTATTGTGCATTACTGTAAAATAGCCATAGGATAGAAATTCCTTTCTATATAAAGGAATGTACATGTAACATAATAAGCAAGCCTTCAATAAAACGAAGCAAGCTTTCCTAAAAACACTTTCTCAAATATTTAAATACTTAATAAATAATGGAGAAACCCTCAGATACCATGGATAAGCAAGATGCAAAGGTATATTGTTCAACAAGTTTGTATTATAATATTTTAAATTTTTTGGGTTTTTTATTCCTGATATACTAGGTTTTTCATCCATGTCTATGTCTCTTGTATTTACTTCTAAATTCTTTGTATTATCTATGTTTGTTAAAAGTTCTGTATATGTTTCGCTTGTTTCCGAATGTTGTTCATCTAGATCATCGTCATTTATTTCATCAATTCTTATTTCAGGTAGATTATCTTGGTTATTTTCTTCTTTTTCTTCTAATTCATCTTCCAATTGAAATTTTTCTTTAAATTTAATTATCTCATTTGCTAATTTTGTTTTTTGTTCTTTTTCTTTTTGTTTAATTTCATACGTTTCTTTTAATATTGCCAGCTCTTTTTCTAGTTCTATTATTTAAGTATTTTTTACTTCTTCTAATTGTTGTACTTCCTTTTTTGCTTGTTGTTTTATTTTTTCAATTTCCATTTTTCTATCTATTTCTTCATTTTCTTTTGTTATTCTTATCATAGCAGTTAAACTATCTTCTAGTTTTACCGTTTCTTTTTCTAACATTAAAATTAGATTATCACCTATTTTCTTATATCTTCTTCCTAGATTAGAAAATATTATCTTTATTTTTAATCCGTCATAGTTTTCATATGTTTTTTCGTCTATGGCATATTCTTTCTTATTCATTTATAGATTGTGTTGAAGTTGATATTCTAAACTTTCTATTTGTATCTGTAGATATAAAATAGTTTTTCTTTGTGCTACTATAGATTTTTTACAAATTTCTACAAATATATTACTGTTAAGTCTATTTTGCCTATGTCTCAATTCTTGTCTTTTTGCTATAATCATTTCAGTAAGTTTTTGTCTATATTCGTTATTCTCGTTATTCATTGTATCTTTAAATATTGAATATATTTATATTCTATTTTAGTTATATTATCTATTAATTGATCTAATTTATCGTTATCAGTTTTTGTGATATTGAGTTGTTTATATTCTGGATATAATTTGTTTAATTTTCTTAACTTTCTACCTATATGTTTCTTCTTATATTTATTTTCATCCATGACTCTGATACCATTTTTTGGTATCAGAGCCTTAATATCTTGTATTTCTGATATTTGTTTTTTCTTTGAATTTTTAGGTAATTTGCAATATATATTTAATACCAATCTTCTCATTTCTTTTGTAGTTACTGAATCCTGTGTTTTTCTTGTTAGCCACCATTTTACTTGTGTGTTATATGTCCTTATAATAAATTTATTATATACAATATATGATTCAAATGATAGTAAACATTTATACACTGAGTATAATTCTTTCCTATTTATTTCCCATCTTATTTCTGCATTAGTAAATGTTCATGAATAATATCTACAATGATGTTCTATTTTTTCTTTATCATACTTGTAGTTTAACACTCCTCCATAACTTTTTTCACTGCCGTCTGATTCTACTATATAAGTAAATTTTTTGTTTTCATCCGGAAAATATAGTTTAGGTCGGTTCTTACATAATAATTTTACTTTTTGTATTTGTGTTTGGTCTTTTTTATCAAACTGGTATTCTACATCTTTCTTATGTTATTGCAGATTACTTATCAAGAGAAAACTACTCAAACTGAGAAAGAAAATACAATCGAAGAGATACTCAAAGCCATCACTACACTTTGTATCAAAGTGGACAGTATGGACAATGAGATACAAAAGCTAAAGACTAATGAAGATAATCTGAACTCTAAAGCTAGTACAAGTCAGCAACATGATTATAAAAATGCAGAGCTAAGTCGATCGAAAGACTTTAAAAATCCAGAGCTAAGAGGTGACATTGGGAAACACCTTAAAACCCATAATGTTTGTTTAAATACAGCTGTAGGTACTAGTAAACAAGTTAGTGAAAAACAACATAAGAATGGAAACTTAAACCAGCTATTTGAAAAACCATTTACCCCAAGAATGTCAAGAAACACATTGACTATGAAACCACAAACCTCTACATATGCAGATAGTCTACAGAACAAGAAAAAATTATATAACCTTGTTACGAGAACCTATATTGAAAATATACACAAAATCCAAACTTATTTGAACCTTAACCCTAGATCCACTACAACCAAAGAACCAAATCAAGACTACCTAACCCAAAAATTACAAGGTTATAACAAGTTAATCGCACAACCAAAAACTAACGCCAATTTAGTAAGAACATGTTACAATTATGGACTATTAAATACCGTATATACATACGATGGAGAAGAGATAAGTGGAATACCAGAACTACACAAAGCATTCGTCACATATAAAAGAGTTACCAAAGGAAACTTATTTTATATAAAGTTTTATACAGCACCAACATAGATATTATACGAAGAGATAAAACCTCCAATTCAAGTTATTAAGATCGGACTAACAAAAGACATGATTATACCTGAAGATATTGGACAACAGGAAGAAATACGAAAAATAGAGATACCAAGTTTTTATGCCAATAAAAGAATAATTGGTATATCAACTATTATACAAGAGTTAGCAAACAATTATTTAAACGGAAATGCTATATGGAGTTACTACTCTAGAGACCAGTTAATGATATATTCAAATTCAAGAGAACTAAGGAAAGTAGATATGGATGAATTCCAAAAATAGATTTTATCATTATTAAAACCAGAAGAAAGACCTACAACAAGAGCACTCAAAACATGATTTATTTTGCCAGAACTATTAACCAGATATTGCAAGCTAATTGGACACAAATACCCTGATCATCTATGTACAAAATATAATGGAGAAAACAACGTGATTCCAGATGTCTAGCTAGAATAAAGTCTAAAGAGATAAGAAGATAAAAAAGAAAAGAAAAAGAAGATAGCAACAATTAAAGAGATAAGACAAAGAAGACATATTTGGCCAAAAAAACCAAAAGGAAATAGTATAAAGTAGGAGCATTATTGTAAATTATTAGTCTTATTGTAAGAAAGTGTAGGAATAAATTATGTAAATTAGTCAACAAGTGTAGGGTAGTATGCATTATTAAAGTATGTGCATATTAAAGTGGTAGGTGTGGTGTGCATTATTAAGGGACAAGTGGTTTTTTTTATGTTTTATATTCTTCTCTTCTTAAAAACTGAAGTTTGATTTACAGTCGTTGACAATCTCAAAGTTCTATGAAATTTGAACACTCCTAACATGAATGTGAAATTAATATAATATTCCAACTAAAAACATCTAATTTATTAAATCTTCTATATACGTACATATATATATACACACACATTATTATATTATATTAAAAGTAAGAACTCGAACAATATTGTAATATCTAAGTATGCACTATGGGAGAGGGAGGAAAAATTAGATTTAAGAGGTGTTACTAAGAGGTTTTAAGAGTGACTAACTTTCAGTACTAATCATAAGAAAATTTACATACACTATTCATAGGAACTTATACTTTATCATTCATTTTATAATTGTTTGCAAAATAATGAAGTATATGGGTTGATATTCATGTGCAAGGCACGTGCATTTAAACTAGTGAAATTATTTCCCCGAGATTCAGCCGCTCCCGATCAACAATACAACCCAATAGTGAAGCTTTTGGATACTGGAGATGGACTCATTTTGCAATGCATCAAGGTGCTGTTAATAATCCCACACCAATATCGGGCTCCAAAATTCAGATCCTTCTTCTCAATTACAACTCTCGCCTCTAGCCAGGGAGGTGTGGCATTACTCAGCAACGGGGCAAGCCACCCCTTCAAATCCTCTAGCATCTTAGTGTTTACCTTATTGGCCAAAGAATGTGTAACACCCCGAAATCAAGGAGTCTATAAATGGGCCAAGTAGCAAACTCACAAGCCCAAGAAGTGGACCATGGAATCCTCCACGGATCCCCATACGGGTCGTGAAGGGAACCACGTACTGTTTAGGGGCTCGAGGTACGTTTTCAGAACCTGCCCCATGCAAGCTTTACTTTGAAGGACGCCTAGACGACCCATGGTGAGGTTGACGGGCTGTCAAAGTGGTAGTCAAGTGGGTCAAGTTAGTAGGGTCCTCCCCTAGCTACTAGTTAAGGGACACATGAATCACAACGACCTATGAAGCCCTACATGGACTAAGAGGTCATTTGTGAAGGATTTTCAATAGACTTAGAGTTTGGGGTCAAATTCAAACGATCATATCTTTTAGCAAAAAATGAATTAGCTGGCCCGTGACCTATCAAATTAAAGGTCTCTGAGTCCCCTTTCTAACGCCACCGAGTTTTCTCAATTCCCATCTTGGAGTAAATAGTTATTCCCGAAATATTGAAGCCCTGTCAGGCTAAATTTCTTCACGACCCGTTTGACGGGCCGTGGTGGTCATGACGACCCGTGGTGGGGCTTCTAGTGAGCCATTTTCGGCAGTTGTTAAGTCAAGCATTATTGGGTCTTTTACCAATTATTTTAACTCAATACTAAGCCCTATATAATCATTCTAAACCACCAAATCGCCCAAAAAAAATTTATTCTCTTAAATTTCCATAAGTTGATCAAGCTCTTTCTCTCCAAATATTTCTCTCTCTAGAACTTGATGAAGAAGAAGGAGTTCAAGATAGGACCAAGGTCAAGTCTCAAGAATTTTTGGGATTTTTTAGTAAGGTATGATGACTTTTTATCCATGGAATCCTTTCATCCATGGAGTCCCTAAGATTCCCCAATTGAAAAGTTGAAATTCCCCAATTTGAGTTAGGGTTTTCTTCTAATGTTGTGGGTATTAATGAAAGTTGATCCAAATGATTGGGTTATGATTGTTTATGCATGAATGGATAGGATTACATGCGTTTAGGATGAATTTACATGTACCCATGCCTAACCCATGTCTAGAAAGATAAAATTGATGTAAATGGGTTTTATGCCATGAAAGGAGAATTGGTGGGTTTAGATTGATTCTTATAGGATTGATGAGATACACTAGTAGTGCTTGATATTGAAGCCTATATAATGATATATGATTAGAATTGCTTGAGAGTGAAGCATCTATGAGAAACTATGATTAGAATTGTCTTGAGATTTAGGCATATATGATGATTATGATATGTATTGCTTTGAGAGTGAAGCATGTATGATGAATTATGATTATTAGGGCTTTGAGAGTAAAGCTAATATCATTATTAATGATTATTAGATAGAATTGTTGTGGAAGGGATTTACCCACATGATTTCCTTTATGAATGTGAAATGTTTTCTCACATAGAATGATTCTAGGTTGAAAGGCTTGCTCACCTAAAATGAATCAAAGAATTTATGAACTATGATAATAAGACTTAGCTTGGATTAGCATAAGAGATGATTCTCTAAGGATAGCTTGGATTAGCATAACGAGATGTTTTTCCATGGTAGCTTGAAGTGGTAATATGAGATCCCTTCATGGTAGCTTGACTTGGTAAGACAATACCATTTCATGGATATCTTGACTTGGTAAGATAAGACCATTTCATGGATAGCTTTACTTGGTAAGACAAGAACATTTCATGGATAGCTTGACTTGGTAAGATAATACCATTTCATGGATAGCTTGACTTGGTAAGACAAGACCATTTCATGGATAGCTTGACTTGGTAAGATAAGACCATTTCATGGATAGCTTAACTTGGTAAGGCCATACCATTTCATGGATAACTTGGATTGGTAAATAGTAACTTTCCAGGGTAGCTTGAATTGGTATATAGTAACCATTCATGGAAGCTTGAATTGTTAGTAGTACTTTCCCTGGTAGCTTGGTTTGGCATGATGAGGAGCTTTCCCATGGTAGCTTAGATGGGTAAGTAGTACCTTCCATGGTAACTTGAGTTGGTACTATGAGACCTCTTCATGATTATCTTGGATTGGTATGTGGTGCCTTCCATGGATAATAAGAACAAATAAGAATGGACTAATCTCCATCAAGTTAGCATTGTTATGATGAAACAAGGTTACTTCAAGGAAGTATCGTAAGTATGTTTCAAGATGAGATTCACGTGTTATGATAGGTGATGAGCTTGGATGATGGCATAAGGTCACCTACTATGACGAGTAAGACTAGTGGAAGATTTCTCATGCTTTGGCTATGTATGCTTTGAGGTTACTTCAAGAAGTATTCCTCTTATGTTGATATGTTCTATTATGTGCATTAATTATGCTTATGACTTATATTGTCTAACTCTTATGCTTATGTTGATGTTTATGCAAGCTATCATAGTTAGTACATGTTTGTACTAATGCATACTCTTGCCTACATTTCTTATCCAAATGTAGGGTCCAACGATCTTGACTCTCATTCATGTGGCTAGGATCTTAGTGGAAGTCAAGCTTGAAGAGTGGTGAGTCCTCATCGCATTTGAGGATTTGGCCACCATTACTCTTATGTTCTTTCATTGTATGTTTTAAATAATGTTGTATGGGTTGTGTCCCAAGATATTCATGTTTTAGATGGTTTTGAGACAAAGTGTAATAAACTTCCATTTCGTTTATAAAAAACTTTGATGTTGTTGAAATGTTTTAAAAATCTCGTATTTTCTATTATCTTATGTTACCAAATCTAAGTGGCTTATATGAGGCCTCTCGGGGTCTTGTATGTCATGTTACATCTAGGGTGTACCCATGGGTCGTGATAGAATGGATCACCCAGGTTGTCCAATTCAGCTCATCATTAATATCAGTTTCGTTGCACTTGACTTGTTTACCACGCACCTCTACGTAGTTAACCGGTTCCATTAATCTTACTTCTTTTTCCCTTTAGAGATCAACTTCGCATAACCTGCATAAAATTCCCAAACCCATGAAGGAACATATGGATTTCGGGGCTTTGTGAACTATTGGAACTTGTGGAAACAAAGAGCCTCCCATACACCAAGATACCTGTACACCACACCATTAGCAGACAACTGCTTATCCTCCAAAATAGTCCGCAAGTTGGTGTCTTTCAGTCAATTCATAGATTGAGGAGGGTGTACTTAGTCCGGGGGCACTTGAGGTGTCGGAGAGACTGGAGGTACTGGAGGCGTCGGAAGTGCTGGAAGTTTGTTCCAATGGATCATGAACTGCTTTACATCATAGTTTTAAGCGCTTCCTCTTAAGAAACTCTCCCGATGTTGCCGGTGTGTGAATAAGAATCCTGGCCCCCATAACTTTCTCACCTTCAGACCCAGAGGATGAGAGATGGGTAGAGTTGATGCCCATACATTCTGATGAAATCAGACTCGAACTGGATCTTGTTACCACCTATTTCTTTTCTTTGCCCTTAACACTCCCCTAGGAGGTTTTGGATGAGTAGCTCGTGGAGGTGCAACCTCTGCTGTTATTATAACCCCTTTGGCCTTCTTCTGGGGTACTGGACCTCGTACAGAAAGCTTCGGTGTAGACATATTTGTAGAACAATACAAATGACATATATGTGATTGCAAACGGTTAGTGAAATAAAATTTTCAAAAAGTTATAGGAACACTCGCCAAACTGCTCGGTGAGCAACAGAAGACTCGCCGAAAGTTACAGAACAAATCAGCGAAAATTCTTCTCAAATAAGAAAGACCAAAACCCAATCAACGAGTCGCCAAAACTCTTCTGTGAGAAAGGGAAGTCTTGCCAAAAATCACTGAATCAATTAGCAAAATTAAGGGTCAGGAAGGCGATTACAGAGCAATTCGGCGAGTCACCGATTCTACTGGGCGAGCGGTAGAACATTGCCAAAATTTACAGAAAATAATCCCAATAATTCAAGTCAAATAGGAGATAAAGAGGGTCACTTAGTGAACCACCGGTCATTTGGCGAGCTCGACTCAGCTCGCCAAATGGCCCAACGTGTCCAATACCCAACCCAAATTCCAATTCTCAACGAACATCCTAGAACAAACAATTTCAAGCACAATTCCCAAAAATTCTAACCTACCCACGATAAATGTCTAAGTTGGGGTACTCAGAATCCTTCCCCCCCCCCCCCCAATTGATTTAAATTCGATCAAATCAATGATTTTTCCCTTAAGAAAGATGTCACCCAATCTATCATTGGTCAAAATCAAGCCATTTGGCCGAATTCGGGCTACTAGGACTCTACCCCTACAATACCCAACATGCAAATCAACAATTTAATAAAATCGAAAATGAAATTCAAACCAATTAGGCAAAAAACAAGTTATCAAACATATTTTATTTTAAATCAGATTTGAACGAGCAATTTGGCATGCAATCAAGGCACACAATAGATCCACTAACTACTCATAAGCATGCTCAGTCTAAATCATGAATTTAAAGAAAATTCTGAAAAACCAACCTCAGATGTAGACAAGTAAGCACTTAAGCAATGATGGGAGGATGCACAACACTTTAGATTCTGATCTCACACAAGGATACCTACACAACTAAACTATGTCGCTGATCCACTCGGCGATTCATCGAGTGGAAATCAACTTACCAAATTGGAAAAACATTAGCCTATAAGTTGGTTCAACAGGCGAGCTAAATCGGGCTTGCCTAGCTACTCGACAATTCACCGAGTGAGCTATGAGCTCGCACAGTTGCGTTTTTCCTCCAAAATTCAAATTTCAACCTGCACATCCAACAAACGTTACTCAAATAACAAAAACTAAAACTTGAATTGCCTACCAAGAAGCGCCTTATTTAACGTTGTGGCATCACGTGGCCATGCACTCAAGCCTCATTCTTCAGATTTACTAAGGTATCACTAGAAAGACTCCTTATTAGTCTTAGGTTTAACTGAGCCGAGATTTGACCCATTTGAGTCACAAGATACTTTATGGAAACCGAATGAGAGTTCACCATTTTATTTATAGACGAGACATTATCCTTAATCTCCTTGAGTACCTTATCTGATCCTTAAACATTTTTAGAATGCGGGATAGAATATATGTCACGCCCCGAACCTACACTTTGGGCAGGACTGGCACTCGAGAACTATTGCTGGCCCCAAGCAAACCCTTGGCCTGGCCTACTTACTTCACGGAAGACTCTAAGCATTATTACAATAATCAAATGCATTTCTACCAAATTGGTTAATAAAATAACTTAGAATGTTTAAAGGTCAATCATTTAATTTCACCAAAATGGCTACTCAAGTCCTAACATAAGAAATAATAATGTAAAGACAACTGAACTACTAACTGTTTGACTGTCTATGAAGCCTCTAAAACAAAGAGGGATGTTAGGACAAGACCCCCAATCATCCTAACATCTAAAATACTAGAAAGCAAAGTAAAAGGAGTCCTCCGGAAGGCAAGGAGGTTCACCAACTGACTCAAAGTGCTCAACTCGATCAACGGTGCCCTGGATGCTGATCCTGATTACCTATGTCTACATCATAAAATGATGAAGGACAAATGGCATCAGTACATTGAATGTACGAGTATGCGAGGGGAAAACTAAACATAACATAAGTGTGAAAGGAATCTGAAAGAATCACTTACCTTGGCTTTACTCAACTCATGAATAACTTAACTCAATAGACGCAATAAAACACATGCAATATATAGAATGCCTTATAAAACAGTAGAAAGCAACTTAGTTCGTTAAATAAAATGCAATAACAAACACAACTTTATTCATATGATAAAGTAATATAGTTTCTGTGGGAGAATCTCTAACCGATAACCACCACTATGAGCCTAAGTGGTGATACAATGTCTTGCCCACGTTGCCAGAACTGTTCTATACTTTGTAGTCATATAGAACGCCTTAACTAAGTGGATCCACTAGTCAATGCTAAAAAGCACTTAAGGAATCATCTATAAAGTATGATCCTTTACTACCCATAAAGGCTACATAGTTTATGGAGACTTGAGTTATTGTGAACTTGTGTCCCCATATCAGTGCTCAGTACTACTTCCAAAAGTATACTTAGCTCATATGTTTTTAAATCAAACTTCTTTCTTTGGTTTGAGATAATTACTCAAAACTTAGCTTAAAAGCTCTTTTGGAATCGATGTTCCCTTTCTTGCTCAAATGTTAAAAACATTTCTAATTTTTGGGAATACTTAGTTCCCGTATAATCTTTGAAGAAATGAATTTTCTCTTACTCTTTACTCAACTCAAAGATTAAGTCTTGAAACAAAGTTAAAACGTTTGTAAAAGACTTTTGAAAACTTTATGAACTTCTCTTAACTTTCCTTGAATTGAATTATGGATTCAAGTATTGTTATTTGTGATGGGAACAATCTCATGATGTTTAGGAGTGTTTTTAGATAGTTAAACATGAGAAAATATCAAGAAATCACTGTCTGTATAGTTTTCCTCGACGCAGAGATGTATTTAAATTTTTGGTTGTGAAAATACTTTTTGAGGCAGAATGGTTTCTGATCACTCCATGACGAGAAGGAACTTTTCCCAAATCTGGGGAGCAGGTCCGTGACACGGAGCCAGTGCCAAGATTCGCCCAACTATTTTCCTTCTTCATTTTCCAGCCCCAATTCGCCTAAACTCAGTTCTTTTCCCCAAATTCTTTTTCAATTCAGATGCCCAATAAATGTACCTAAGAACCTAATTCGAAACAACTCTATAATTCGACGTAATGATCTCAAAAACTTCTCAATCTCAGCCCCATTCAAGAATGACATCATATTCAAGGATACATATCAAGAACATCAAACTTCCAAACTCTTTCTGGATGAATTCACGCAGAAATAAACATGTTTGGCATGTGGGTGAACAAACCCAACGTTATGAAAGCCTCACATACTTCGTAGGCATTAACCCTTGGCGAAATCCACACGAAAATCTCCAAGAACTTGACGAACTATGAACTTTTCTTCTCCTTTCTCCTCTTGTCTCTTTTCTCCAAGCCCTAGCGTAGTTTTGTAAATGCATAAACTAATATAATTCAGATTAGACCCTAACTTAATTACCAAAAAAGAAATAAAACAATTGTTCAAGGAAAAGACCTAACTACCCTTTAAAAATCCGGATTGGATTTTCCTTATCCAAACAACCCAAATTCCAATGGGCATATCTCACATAAACGAACTCGGAATCGCGCAAACTTGGCGACATTGGAAAGATAATTCAACTATATTTCGTATGGTATCTAAAACCACACCTAACTCATCTTGATCTAGGAGATATGGTTGTTTAAAGTTGACAAAAAACAATACTTAACATAACTTGACCAAATTTCCAGATTTTTCCATTCTTTCCTAAAATGACTATTTCAAATTTTTAACTCTTCCTAGTTCTTTCAAATAGAGAGATGTTACAATATCTTCGGTCCGAAAGTTTAGATCAACTT
This sequence comes from Solanum okadae, assembly GCA_036553675.1. Classification (NCBI taxonomy): domain Eukaryota; kingdom Viridiplantae; phylum Streptophyta; class Magnoliopsida; order Solanales; family Solanaceae; genus Solanum; species Solanum okadae. The sequence goes on from CM071681.1 coordinate 34,602,665, forward strand.
TTTTTTCCTTTGGATTTGGATGTTCATAAGGGGGCACGTAACGATCTTTATCACTATCTCTATATCTCAAATTTGCACCCCGATAAAACCAATCTCGATCTCTCAAACTATCATCACAATCTATATTGCAACCTTGATTTCTGCCTGGCCTTGGATAGCTCGGACGGGAACCTCCCTCTTGATTTGATAAGAATTGTACCTTTTCGTAGTACATGGCCTCAAATTGTATGTATCAACACTAACACCATTTTTAGCACCAACTGCGTTCACAACCTTGTAACCACCACCCATGATATGTTTTTTCAATAGGCACATTTGGGTCATTATCTTGGCCATATTTTCATACCGTTCTTGATTCTTTTCCAGTTGTTCCTTTGTTAGCCCAAGATTCAAAGGAGACACATGATCTTCCCTGTGTACCATGCACGATTGATTTTGGTCATCTCATCAAGCAAGGCCGATGCTTTGACCAATGGTTGTCTCATGATTACACCTTGAATAAGTTGGTCAGTGAAACCTTTGTTGACGAGGTCAAGACTCCGATAAAAATATTGCAAGAGCACATTGTCCAGTAACCCATGAGTCAGACATTGGAGAACCAACTTTTGGAACCTTAACTATGTTTCATAGATTGGCTCACCATCAATCCTCTTGAAGTTCTTAATATTATCCCTCAACTTAACCATCTTTGAGGGAGGGAAAAAATCTTTCATAAAACACTTCTTTGAGCTCCTCCCAAGAAGTAATAGATTCCCTTGGTAGTTCGGTCAACCACTTCATTGCCTCCCCAATTAGAGAAAAGGGAAACAAACGGAGTCGGACTGACTCTTGAGTGATTTTCTTGAAGGAAAACTGTCCACACTCATCCACAAAATTGCGAATGTGGTCATGAGGGTTCTCATGAGCAAGTCTTACAAAGAGACCTTTCATTTGCAACAACTGCAATATCGTGCTGGTCACATAAAATATCGCATTGGCCACAGTTGGAGGAAAATCAATAACACCAACACTTCCTAGCTGATCTACTTTGACATCATGCAAGTTTCCAATGTCATCATTGTTCCCAAGTTGACTTGCATTGCTCCCGTTCACACTCATTTCCTCACCTCTTTTAGAACAATCAACAAGAACACAAATAAGAAAATTGTGCTATAACAAAATTAGTCCACAAAAAAATTCAATAAAAGAATTCTAAACACCACTCCCCGACAGAGACACCATTTTTGATAACGCTCAAACTACATTTCTTCCGATTCAAATTGTAGGCAGTCGCTAACAAGTAAAGAATTCAATTATGTAGCACATACATTTTCTAATCTTTTGTAGAAGTAAAATGTTACGCAGCATAAAATAAATCATGAAGTTTCAATTATTGATATCAAAGGGGGAATTTTAGTAACCAAATGCTAACAAAAACAATTCACACGGGATTTGAACGATTATAGAGAGGACCTTAGGAATGTGATCAATCGAATACTAATTGCGCTTAATGGGTAATTACTAATTGCTTTAAATTGTTGAATTTCAATGGGTAGGATAGGTTTTGAATATAATAGTCATATCTCAATCAACTATCATTTTTCGAGTGAGTTCTCTCGAACCTCAACAAGCTTAACAATACCAAACAACCCACTTCCTTAATTAATCCACTTTCTCAAGCTGGGTTGTAAAGATGCAAATCAATATAACTATCAATAATTCATTCTATTCTATACCTCTTTCTCAAGCATGCATAGAGAGCTAAGTTAGAATTGAATTTGCAACTTCAGTTCATCAATTAAAACATGAACAAACAATTGAAATCATTTCAAAACAATATTAAATTATGTAATTAAGAATACCCACTAGCTAATTTATGTATTCAATTACATGATCACACCCCGAAGGTAAGGGGTTTTAGCCAAACATAGCAAAAAGTAAGAAATCGTTACCAAAAAGATTATGCATCCAAATTGTTAACAATCTGCAACACCCAATGCCAAAATTAAAGATAGAATCCTAAATGCTCAAATCCAAATCTTTTTCAAGAATCTTCAACATTGTAGAAATTTAAAAGCTCTCAAAAAACTATGGAATACATTGTTTGGGAACTCCTTTTCTCTTTTGGAAAAATGAATTTATATGCTCCCAAAAATATTCCAAAATCTCAGCACGAAATCCACTCGGTGAAATAAGTCGGGATTGTCAATCAACTTGGTGATCCGATGAATTGTACTTCTTCTTGCCTTTTGCCTTGACTCCTGCATCCAATTGTTCTGAAGTTTAGGTGAGATGGGTCATGATCGCCAATTCATTTGGTACATCGCTGATTCATCATTTGCTCGCCAAGTTGGCTTGGTACATGGGCTATTTTGCTGGAACTTTTGGCGAGCTGGATGCTCACTCGGCAAGTCACCAAGTGGCTTTTGCGAGCTCCAGCTTTGCTTTTGTTCAGCTTTTCCAACTTTTTCACTCATTTTTGCATCATAATATCTTTGCCTTGTTCTTAAGCCTTTTACTGCATATAAACAGATTAACATCATTAGTTATGAACACAAAATAGGCATTGAGGACACTAATTCATTGAATAATAAGCTCTAAATTAGTCGAAATTCCCGACTCATCAGGTTCAACCTGTTGAAACAATAGAGTAGATGAGATGTTTTTGAGTAATAGAGGGTACACAATTGGTTTTGACCTCGCTTATTCTTTTTTTTTTCTATCTTTAGTCTACAAATTTTGTGACCTAGGACCTGATCCTTAAACCAAAGATAGATATTTCAAATATTCCTTTTCATATATTTGGTCTTCAATGGGTCTAAAGTCTTGAAATTAGGAAGACTTTAAACTCACCATTATCAAAATTCAATTAGGAGAGACAATAGAAAGGCTAACCTCTAAGGTAGCTCTCTATGGTGGTCACTCTCTAGCTTATGTGGTAGATGAACTCCAATAAAGATTTGAAAAGAGAATGAATGCTCTAAATTTTGTCTGAATTCGAATGAAAAGGAAAGGAAAGGAAATGAAAGAAAAGAAAAAATGTTCATACTCACCGGATAACCACCATAGAAGGAAATCACATTATCACCAGTTGTGCAAAGTTCTTCCAACGAGACATGGAGTGCCATGCCATAATTAATTGAATGTCAAAGGAAGTCACTTTGAAACTGTGCCTGCACTCAAAAGCTTTGCACAAAAAAAATAATAATAATACAAGTAAATAACATGTTAGAATCTGACCTCAAGGAGAAATGAACCTAAAGTGTAGGCAAGCTTCAAAGAAGATTTTCCAATTTTGGTCTTTCAACGGCAAGCTGATTATCAATTACAAGGTAATACTTGGTCAGTTTTTTATGGTTAGTAAAGAAATTTAGGACAAAATTATAGTGACTCTTAGAAACATACAGGTAGTTTAACTTAGATGTGACATCAATTTCTAGGTACTGAGTTCCATTAAAGTCTACCAAGATCAAATTTATAAGAAGTGGGGGAAGGCATGATAGCATAAACTCTATAGTTGTGACGAAGGTTTATTTTAAGAAGAAGAGTTCTGATATTCAAAAATTCGACAATAGAATTGGGTGGTCTAAAGATACGGTTGATGATTTCCAAATGTGTCATAGTTCAAAAATTAAATAAAGAATAAGGTAGTTCATAAATATTATTTTTTTGACACGTCAAGGGTTAACTTCTTGACACCATTTTTGGTGCATAAAACATTAAGAACAAACCTCACAGTGCCTCCAAGATATTGTAAGAAAATCATGTCAACTATTTCTTTAAAGATAGATTTAGATCTTGGTGCTTTTTTATTTATGCAAAAAGAGTTTATCCAAGAGTAAATTTGAAAGCATGCTCAAATATATCTCCATTTCTATGATAGAATACAAAGAATGAATGGAAAAGCAAGGAAAACTATTTTCCCATTTCATTTATGTGGAAGCAACTGGATTGATAAAAGATTAACTTGAACCACGTGACATGTATTTATTGGCTTGATACCAATATCAGGGATGAGAAGTTTATCAAGACTGGTGATGGGATAGTTTTTAAACATTTCAAAGGTTTGCATAGGCTTGGACCAAGAATTTTATTAATGTTGTTAATTTTCATGTATTTATTATTCATTAATCACACTTATGACTTGTTCTCCAAATAGGGATTATAACCTAGCTCCCAATTCTGAAAATTAATTTTAAGCAACATAGTTTTGTTATATTAAAATTGTAAGTAAATTTCAGAATATTACATAGATTGAGATTACAAAGAAAAGTAATTAGAAGAATATATGTTTTTACCATAATGAAAAATCTTTGAGAGGTAGATACCAATACTTGTATAAATCTTTGGCTGGATTCTTAGATACCAAATCATACATCTTTAAGATCTTTTATGCATGACTATTTAACTCTAGATGAAGAAACTAAGACTGTAAGCAATATCATTAGCCAAGTAATTAGAATTGGGACCTTTAAGCATTGTCTTTTGAGAAACCTCTAGAAATTGTTTTTTACAAAAAAATGATTTATGTTAATTCGGTAGCCCGTAATAAGCAACTAATTCATACATCAACATGGCCCATGAATGCGCATGGAGGCTCTTTAACTAGCAGTGTCTATAATCATATAAAACTAAGAAAAAAATTTACCTTTACGCCCCACCGAGAAAATATTAGCTTCGAATGAATTTGAAAGTTAAGAGAATTTCTCTCATATTTATGGGTGAAAGAAACTTTTTCATGTTCTTAAAGGGTTGAGAAAAAGAAAAGCCTCGCGTTGTCGTCATCGCTAACTTGACTATACTTCAACTTTGAAAAATGACCGAGATATTTTTTTTGAAAACATTTCTGACACAATATTTTCTTCACAAATGAGAGGCATTTGTGCATGTGTGATATGCAGATGCAAAACATACTGAAGAGACGAAATACTTCAGTACACCAGCTAGTGACTCTGTTAGGAGTAAGTGTTGCACTTCTGTATATTTTTATGGATTTCTCAATAGCTCAAAAATATTAGCATAAACTAAGCCTCTTTCCAGAAGTGGAATACATCAGTAATAATGTTAATAATGATCAGACAAAAGAGATCCTACATTTAGACCATCTACAATCGATAACCTCAAATAAAAAGAATCTTCGTTGTTTTATTTCTGAAATATTTTGTGAAACATGAATCACCACCACCATCATAATAGTAAAAAAGGATATTCCTCTAATATTCTACCATGTTAGATTCTTAGAATTCTTTTATCTGATAGAGACATATGAAACATGGAGGTTAGAGAAATGGAAAGGATGGGAGACGGGGGGGGGGGGGGGGGGGAAGAGAAATACAATTTAGAAATTGGACGGCAGGCTTCTCTACTAAGCTAGTAATACCCTCATATGTACATACATAAATTACTACTATTCGGCAAGGTTTGAGATTTGGAAAAAAATATATTAAATATCAACATATTGGAGATAAGTTCATATTCTACCATTGCAATTAACAACCTATGTATACTCAACTAACGTTGAAATAATTAAAATGAATGCAGAGAGTTTCTCTAGTATATGGGGAACCCCCAAATCAGGCATAGTTCCAGAGAGTAAAATTAGGTGGCCGACCTTTTAGCTAAGAAAAGACAACATCAAATTACGGATGATTTTTTCAGGGACTGAATAGTTCCACTTTTGTTTGTTTGTCAAACTATTGAAGTAGAAAATTTTGAAATTTTCTTTTGATAGGCGAACAAGGTCACTACGTTTATCAGTTTGTAATAATAACTCTTAAAACAGTAGCTATTAAAATTATAACTACTGTAATACTATTCGTCATGCTTGTACTGATGCTTACCAGTATTAATAAATAAAAGTTTGTTAGAAAAAAAATATAATTCTGTGATTAGTGTTGTGGTTTCTTTTTCTGGGTTTTTTTTATACTTCTTCAACATGGGTTTAAGTAACCTAAACTCCTTTCTCATTCCTTTTTCCTATGAGGGAAACACAAGCAAATACTAGTTAGACATGCAATTTCCTATGAAATAGATTCATTACCACATATTCATACTTGTTTTGCGTTGTATTTTAGAGATTCTAACGATGGTACAAAATCAACTTTCTCTACGAATAAGTTCTCCATTTTCTCTTCTACATGGATCATAAGTTTTAGGCCTAAGACTATTTACCTTTTAGATAGTATTGAAATAATTGTTGTCTAAATGGATTAAGAAGATCTAATAAGTTATCTATCAAGAAGTGTTACAGATCGTATCTTTGAGCTCCTGCCCGTTGAAGATAAAGCAAGAACTAGCATTTTTGTCCACAAAGTGGATATATATTTGAGGTATACTTCCAAATTTAATGTTGGATAACTTCTTTTGCAATAAATTAGCATGAAGATCTCAATGTATTTTCGCACAAAAAATAGACAAGATTCTCTTGCGACATGTAAAAGACATCGTGAAACTTGATGTTGATGTATCAGATCAAGGTTGTCATCATGCCTAGATACTAATAGAAAAATCCTTTATGCCACTAGAGAGGCGAAAACTTAGCATGTCCAAAGATACTACGGTAAAGCCTTACTAAATTTCTTATTCTTGCAATTTCTCCAAAGCTTTTCAGTGCAAGTTTATAGTAGTATCTGTTGACATGTTAAGATTTCGCTTCTCTAGTGGCATAAAGTATTTTTCTATCAATATATTGACACAAAAATAACCTTGTCTCTGATACATCGACATAAAGTTTTATAATATTTCTGACATGTTGTAAAAAAATCTTGTCTAATGTTTGTGCTAAAATGTATTGAGATCTTTATGCTAATTTATTGCAAAAGAGATTATCCTACATCAGATTTGAATGCATAGCCCAAATATTTCTCCACGTTATGGAAAAAATGCTAGTTCTTATTGCATCTTCGACGGCCAGGAGCTTAAAGATACGATATATAATAGTTCTTGATAGATAACTTATTAGATCTTTTTAATCAATTTCAGCAACAACTATTTTAATATCACCCATTAGAAAAAAGTTAAATAGTCTTATGCCTAAGACTTATGATATAAAAAGAAAGAGAAAACGAAGAATTTATTCCTAGAGAATTTTAATTATGTGCCATTGATTAGAGTCTGATAAAAAATACATTGTAAAAATAAGTATGAATGTGTAGTAATGAATCTATTCCATAGGAAATTGCATCTCTAACTAATGTTTGCTTTTGTTTCCCTCATGGAAAATTCTTCAATATTTAGCTAAAAGGAATGAGGTAGGAGTTTACGTTGTTACTTAAACTCATGTTGAAGAAGTAGAAAAAAGACCCAAGAAATTTCTCCTCCTCCTCCTCCTCCTTCTCCTCCTTCTCCTTCTCCCTCTTCTTGTGCTTCTCCTTCTTCTCCTCCTTCTCCACCTTCTTCTCCTTCTCCTTCTTCTTCTCCTCATTCGGCCTATTCTTCTTCTTCTTCTCCTTCTACTCCTTCTTTTTCTTTTTCTTGTCCTTCTTTCTCTTCTCCTTCTTCTTTTCCTGCTCTTCCTCCTCCTTCTTATTCTTCTTCTTCTTCTTCTTCTCCTTCTCCTGCTTCTTCTAGATGTTCTTCTTCTTCTCCTCCTCCTCCTCCTCCTTATTATTATTGTTGTTGTTGTTGTTCTTCTTCTTCTTCTCCTCATCTTCTTTATTGTTTTGGAAATTTTTATTCAGCTATATATCAATATGTTTTAATGTCCCTTAGGGATACCCCTTGAGATTCTAACACTTCCCCAATTGTTTTCCTAATAAATCTAGCTATTATAGACCTAAAACCTCTCTTATTTTTCTTCTTCTCCTTCTCCCCATCTTCTTTTTTTTTCCCCTTATTGTCCTCCTCCTTCTTCATATTTTCCCTTCCTCCTCTTTTTCCTTCTTCTTCTTGTAATTCTCCTTCTCCTTCTCCTACTTATTTTTTCCTTCTCCTTCTCCTTTTTATTCTCCTCCTTTTTCTTCTTATTCTTTTCCTTATCCTTGTCCTTGTCCTTCTCATTCCTCCTCCTACTGCTATTTCTTCTTCTTGTTAAGTATTTAAACTCTTGGAGTTGTCCCTATGATTAATTCATTCTTATTCATCTATCTCTTTCACTACCACAACTTAAATCTTTTAGTTTAATTCTAGTCGTGGTTTCTACACATTTGATTTTATGGATGTAATAGCTGTATTGATCTTCTTCTTAAGAATTTTTACTAACTCTTTTCGACTTTTCATAAATTTTCTATGTTTTGAGACCTAACTCACAATTTAGGAACTCTCTTGATATTTTTCTCACTCCAATCCAAACCCCAAACCCCATTTCTTATTGAGGAATTGATCTTAAACTATCATCGTATCTAGAAGCCACTAACGCAGGTTATTGAAATAGTCAAGTTTAAAATAATAAAGCAAGAAAGCAACTAACGGGACAAAAACAAATTAAAATAGTGAGACAAACATTCCAATAACCAAATGGACAAGCAAGGAAGGTAAAATAATGAATAAAAGAATGAAAAATTACCTAAAGAAAACACAAGCACTAAAGATTAAACATACAATGAATCAATTCAAAGTAATTTGATATATCTAACAATGAAAAAAAGTATCAAAGTAGGAATGTTTAACGAGGAAAGCATGAATAACTAATTTATCCAAATAAAATAATACAACTAGAACGACAAAACAAATTAAGCAACAAATTGAAAATCTCTAATAGAAACATCAAACAATAGAAATGGAGTATAACATTTATCAAGCAAGAGTAGGAATACCTAAACAAATATCAAAATAAGAACGATCTAACCTAGGTATAGTCGAGGACTCTTTAGACGAAGTCAGACCTATCAAACTCCCTAAGAGTACGAATCGGAGGAATTGGGTTTCCTCAAAACTCATTGCCGAAAAGGGTCTGGTTTTGTCGGAACGGTTGCTTCGCAGATGCAAGAAAAGACTCATACACAGAGCTTGAGAGAGGGAAATATATATATATATATATATAGACGTAAAGGGCAATCTAAATCACCTGACTTCGGTATACAAGTAGAAGATAGGAGTAGAAGGAGAAAGAAAGAATGAGAGAGAGAGAGAAATAAAGAGGAGACGGATCCCCTACTAAGAAGAATTCACTTTATTACCTTCCTTTTCTCATTTCAATGATTTCATATCTCTAGTGTATGTAAATTTATTTATTATTATTCTATTAATAAAGAATTATCATTCTTACAGTATACATTTATATATTGAGCAGTTGAATCTAGATGATATTGTGGTATTTATTACAACTAGGGGTGTACACGAGTTGATTTGGTTCGGTTATTAGTCAAAATCAAAATCAGACCAACTTAATACATTTTAAAATTATCAAAACCAAACCAAACTGTACATTTATCAAGTTAATTTTTATCAATTTTGGTACGATTTGATTGAGTTATTTAGTTATTAACCATACACAAAAATTTAAAATAACAATTCATTCAAAACGTGAAAAAATCACAGCAATCCATGTAAAATGAAAAATATTTAGAATAACTGACATTAAATAACTTTCGATCATTGAATTTACTAAGAATGAAGCTTTAATATTCACTATTTTTGCCTAGAAGGAAGAGACAGTGACATTTTCGGTTCATATACACTCATATACATGAAACTAATAAGATAATTGTTTTTACCTTTGGCATTTTTTTCATAAGTAAATTATAAATAAATCCCGATGAAAACATATATAAGATCTTTAATATTTTTTATCAGAAAATATATTTAATTTTTATAATAATAAAATATAAATATATAATTTTTCGGTTCAATTAAGTTATTTCTTCATTTTCTTTCAAACAAAACCATAATCATATCAAATACTATCGGTTTTTAAGAATCTAAAACCAAACACAAATAAAATTGGTTTATTTGTCAGTTTTTCGGTTTGGATAAGTTTTTACCCAAGGTGTGAACACCCCTAATTACAACTATTTAATTATTTTTCGAGTTATGAAGAATAATATTTTTTGAATAGATAACTATACAATTAATTGAATCGATAAGAATATTTATATCTAACAGTGGAATTAATTGAATGCACATTGACGTATGTGTATATAAAATATTTAGGAGTAGAGTATTAGTGGATAAAAAATGGTCATTCTACGTTAATGGGTATTTTAATATTTCAACTTTTAACTCTAAGAGTTTCTCCTTTATGGTACTATGTATTATTATGTATCAAAATATTTTAAATAAAACTCTTAACATATTTTAAAAGTTTTTCATCGTTTTATGTATTTTTGTTTGTTGGCTTGTTATTGCTTCATAAATGTTATAATATTAATTCAATTCTATTGAATGACTAACAAAAATATCTTTAACCTAATCTTAAAAGCAAATAAGTATCATATTTAAATAAATAAAACAAATATTTGAATGCAATGAATCCTCACACAATTCATATTTACAAAAAAAAAAACACAGTAGAAGTTTTTTCACATTGAAACCCTCTAATTAAGTTCTATTAACATGATAAAAAGTTTCAAAGTGATAACATTATTTATATAATATTTAAAGATAATAAGTGTCATTAGAGAATACACAATTAAAAAGTTTTTGAATGCAATGAATACTTCAAAATATTTGGTACGACAAAAATATTTAGTGGGTACAATCTTTCCTCTCTTGAATAGCCAATAATTAAATATGTATATATTAAATAGTTTCCCAGTAATAACGTAAAAATACATGAACGTAAACATTAGAAAAAAAAATATAAACATGGATAAACAATTTTAAAAAGAGAGTTTTTTAAATATGAATATTCTTTTGGACCTAATTAGATATCTATGGTTATATTTTTTGTATTTAGAAATCATAAGTGCCGTTTGAAATGATAAGTTAAGAAAATAAAAATATTTCTCTTCTCTTTACTCTCTTTTCTCTTGTCTTTGTTCTCTGCTCTGTCCTCTCTCTCTCCCTCTCTCGCTCGCCTATCTCCTCTCCCTCTACCCCCCCCCCCCCATCTCTCTTCCTTTTTCGCTCCTATATTTTGTAATTTCACATATTTCTACCTCTTTGTAGTTTGTATTCATATCTTTCTCTAGTCTTTGTAGTTTGTATCCCCCCCCCCCCCCCCCGTCCCTCTCTCTATTTATATTTTATATTTTCACCTCTTTCTCTTTCTCTTTCTCTTTCTCTTTCTCTTTGTATTTTGTACTCCCCCCACCACCATCTCTTTAATTATATTATGTATTTTCACCTCTATCTATATCTCTCCTTTGTATTTCTAATTTTTATCTTTCTCTATTTGTATCTTTTATTTTCACCTCTCTCTCTCTATTTGTATTTTGTGTTTGGACCCCTCTCTCTCTCTCTCTCTATATATATATATATATATATTATTGTACTTAAATGTGTATTTAGGTACTATCTTCTTTCTCCCTCTCTATATTATGTATTTCTACCTTTTTCTCTTTATTTTAAAAATATTTTTTAGGTATTATGTGATAGTATTAATTGTATTGATATATGCTTTTAGGTTGAATCCCCTCTCCATATATTGTTAAGGTGTCATGCAAGTCCATTTGTTGTATTTACATGCATTTAGGTTTCATCCTCTCTCTCACACTTCACTCTCTACATATATTTTTATATTTTTGAGGTGTTAGATGAAATTATTTGCTATATTCATATATAAATTTAGGTTGTATTCTATGCTTGCTCCCTCTCTCTCTCTCTCACACACACACACTTATATCATTAATTTGTCTGCATTCGCCCTTATATCATTGTATTCATTTTCTCTTGTATAACTTGTATCAAAAACTCTTGTATCACGTGTTTTCATCCGCGCTTGTACCACGTGGATTCATTTATTTTGGTATCACCTATATTCCTTCGCTCTTATATTCACTTGATCTTGTATCACTTGTATATAGATATACATAGATACACATATGTAAATCCTCAAAGTTTCCAACTCGCCTTTGGTAGATAAACTGATACAAAGATACTCACATGAATTTACTCAAACATACCCACTCATCTGACATATATACATTGATACACATATACACAATTATTTCCTCAAAGTTGTCCACTCAGATTTCTCATAGAAAAAACAAGGAAAATACATATTCCTCAATTGCAGAAATGTGTATTGAACCAGAGGTAACAGGCTATCACGCGGAAGAGAGACATATGAGAAGAAAGGTACAAATATTAGAATAAAAGAAAGAGATAGAATAAGGTATACATAATAAATCCCCGAGACCAAGAATCAATTGATATTCGAGCTTCTAATCGAAATAGGAGTACAATACAAAGTATATACAAATATACAGAATCATCTCTAAATACAAAGAAAGACTATTTTAAAAAAGAAACACTCAAGAACTGATTTGAAGAATAAAAATAGAGTGAACTTATGAAATTCCAGCCATGTACTAATTTGAAGAAGATATGAATTTATACAAGGAAAACCTAACCATTTCCTACGTAGCAGCCACTTACAAAGTGGATGCTAAAAATAAATAAGAACATATTCCACCAATAGCCATAAAAGGGGCCACTAACTTAAGAAAGTTAAGAAACTAAAGTTGACTAAGTCTAGCTAGAAAATAGGAAGGACTTAACTGAAATAAGTATAAAATAATAAGCTGGAAAAAAATGCCAATTGTCTAATACTCCTCCTTGGCATTTTTGTGACAAAGAACAATTCTTTGACTCAGATCTTCAAACCTTGCTTTGGCAGTGAATGAAGAAGTAACACTTCATTAGATTGTTGGACTTCTCTAATAAAATGAAACTTGATCTTGATATGCTTAGTTCAACCATGAAACTCTGGATTTTTTGAGATTGAAACTGCTGAACTGTTGTTACACATGATCTTGGTAGCTTCTGTTTATTCATGGCCCAAGTCCTTCAACATCTTCCTTAGCCAGATAGCTTGATTCACAGCAGATGCAATAGCTATGTACTCAACTTCTGATGTTCATTGAGCTGTAGTTTCTTGTTTCCTAGAGCTCCAATTAAAACAACTTGTCCCCAAACAAAAAATATATCGAGAGGTACTTCAGGAATCATCAACTCCGCAACCCGAATCACTATCAGAGTACCAGATCAGGTTCATAGTTACTTCGGCAGATGTTGGGAAATTTTTTTTAAACTTGCTTGTTCCTTTAATATACCTTAACACTTTTTTAGCTTCTGTGAAGTGTGTGTCTCTAGGAGAATGCATGAACCTAGAGAGAAAACATACAACAAATAGAATGTCAGGTCATCTTGCAGTTAGATATAAAAGACTACCAATTAATCTTCTATACATACTATCATCCACTTTTTTGGAATCCTCATCCTTTCCAAGCTTCACACTAGTAGGGATAGGAGTACTCACAGGTTTGCAGTCTTGCATTTTAAACCTGTTTAGAATATCTAAAATGTATTTCTGTTGGCATATGAAAACTCCATAACTGGACAACAACACTTCCATCCCAAGGAAGTACTTCATGACTCCAAGATCAGTCATTGCAAAGATTTTCTCCATTTCATCCTTGAACCTTTGGATTAGTTCAATTTTGCTTCCTGGCACAAGCATCTCATCCATATAAATTGAGACAATTAAGGACTTACCTGCAGTGACTTTCACATACAAAGTAGCTTCAGTTTGACTGCTACTAAAGCCAAGTTGGATGAGATTATTGTCCATCCTCTTATACTATGCCCTTGTGGATTGCTTTAGGCCATACAAGTCTTCGTTAAGAGATAAACTTGATCCTCTTTTCCAGGAATTGAGAAACCATCAGGTTGCTCTACATATATATCTTTAGCAAGCAAACCATTCGAAAAAGCTAATTTGACATCAAGCTGATGAATCTGCCAGGAACTATGAGATTCAAATGCAAGAATAAGCTTGATTGTGTCATACCTTGCTACATGAGAAAAATGTTTCCTTGTAATCCACACCATATTGTTGTGTGTATCCCTTCACCACAAATCAAGCCTTATGTTTGCAAATTGTTCCATCAGGATTAAGTTTTGTCTTAAAAATATATTTTACACCAATCACCTTGCAATTTATAGGTCTGTCAACAAGTTGCTAGGTTCCGTTCTTCTCGACATGTGTAGTTCATCTCGCATAGCTCTCCTCCAATCCTGAGAGTATTGTGATTCAGCACAGCTTGTTGGTTCAAAGGTAACCAAATTCTACCACTACTAAATATCTTTTAAGGTTCGAGTTCCCCTCACTGGTATATCATCCGCTAGTTCATCTTCTGGAAGTTGAAGCAACTCTTTTGAAAATAAATCTGACTAAGAGGTCTTCTAATTTTCCAATCCCTACTAGGTACTTCATCAAACTTCACTTCTCAGCTGATAATAAGTTTCTCTGATTTCAAATAGAAAATCATGTATCCTTTGGATGAACTATAGCCCATAAATATGCCCTTATGATCCTTTTTGTCCAACTTATTCCTCTTTGTTTCTTGAACTAGATAGTAACAAATATACCCAAATATTTTGAGATGGTGTACTGATGGTTTGTTCCAACACCAAGATTCATGTGGAGTCATGTCCTGCAAGGCCTTAGTAGGTAATCTATTCAGCAAATATACATAGGTATTGACTGCCTCCGCCCAAAACCGATTTGGGATCTTTCTTTCGAGCAAAACACATCTGGACATCTCCAATACTGTACTGTTCTTCGTTTCAGACACACCATTTCGTTGTGGAGTGTATGGTAATGTCAATTTGCATTCAATATCTGTGCTATTACAAAACTCCACAAACTGATAATAAGTATATTCTCCTCCAATGTCAGACCTTAAAGCCTTAATACTAAGTTTACATTGATTTTCTACTAAAGCTTTAAATTGTTTAAAAATATCAAAGACTTAACTCTTCAATATAATGAAATAAACTAAACACATTCTGGTGTAGTCATCAATAAAGAGGAGAAAGTATTTATTACCACTAAATGAATCTATTTTCATTGGGCCACAAAGATCCGTATGAATGAGGCGAAGTTTCTGGTTAGCTCTTCATACTTGATTTGCTTGAAATGGCCATTTTGTTTGCTTTTTCGATTGGCCTGTTTCACAAACTTGAGAATTTGAATGAAATTTACTAGCTCCTTCTTTTCATCTCTGCAATGCTTCCCCGATTAAAGTGACCAAACCTTTTTGTGCCATGGGTTTCTACATGTTTGTGAAGTAATAGAGTAAGCCTGCTCAGTTATTTTCTCCCAATCAACTCAAATAATTTTGTTGCTCATCTTGACATAAAATAATTCTACTCCAGAAGGGTCAGAAAGAACACATTCAAGATTCTTAAAATGTAGAGAATAATTATTTTCAAGCATTTGTCAAACACTCAACAAATTTACACTCTTATCAAGTGTGTATAAAACATTAGAAAAAGTTTTGATACCTGATTTTGTTGAGATAGACATTGTACCTCTGCCTTTGACATCTTCTGCCTTACCATTTCCCACTTTTACTTTAGATTTGTAAGTATCATCAAGAAATTTGAAAATTTCAGCATCATTGCACAAGTGATGTGTGCAACAACTATCAAGAAGTCATGAATTAGAGGATTCATTGATTCAAAAGTATGAAACTGCAAAGAGTTTCTCCTCATGTACATCTGCAACTTCTACTACTTGTGCTTGCAAAGCTCTAGAGGCTTTTTCTCTTGATTTGCAGACCTTCGATATGTGCCCCGTCTTCTTTCATTTGCCGCATATAACATGGACTCTCCACCAACACTACTTCGCCAAATGTGTAGTTCTTTTACATTGTTTGCACGGAGGGAAATTCTGCTTCACATCTTCAATAGTATTTCCTCCATCATGCTGACCCTTATTCTTTTTGTTGAACTGTTACTTTCCTTTACCAAAAGTTGCTTTTGTACAGATAATTCTCCTTTAGTGAACTTGTCCCGTCTCATAGTCATCCTTTGCTCTTGTGCTTGAAGAGCATTCATTAGTTCACCTAATGAAAGTTTGGCCAGGTCCTTTGATTCTTCAAGAGAGGAAATCTTAGATTCAGACCTTAATGGAAGAGTAATACGAACTTTCTCCACAATTCTTTTGTCAGTAAATTCTTCACAAAGAAGTCTAATGTTGTTAACAATTAAGGAGATTCAATCAACATACTTACTAATAGTTTCATCTTCCTAAATATTCAAGGACTCAAACTCTCTTTCGGGTTCAACACTTGCATTTGACATGTTCTATCGTTGCCTTGATATGCTTCTTTCAACCTATGACAAACCTCTTTTCTGTTTTATAAGCCATGATTCTGTAAAACACAGAATCTACCACATCATTCTACATAAGAGACTTTGTCACACTCCAAGGCTACCCCTTTGATGTAAACACGGGACCTAGGATCACGAGTGACCCCAAGCTAACCCTGAAGCTGGCATATTATAATCATACTAAAACAACTTAATAAAGATATACGATGCGGAAGCTTAAAATAATAGTTAATTGAAAGATGGGGAATACCCAAAGCATTAATCTGAATATATATAATACTATGAGTTTAGTGATACTGAACAATCACTCAAAAATTAAAGTTAAATCTGAAACAATGTCTGGAAAAGCCTCTAACTAACTAGAGTTGCTCGGACAAGCCCCCAACTAACCCTAACAAAACTGAAAAAACTAAAATGGAAGACTAAATATGAAAAACATGTCTATTGTCCTTGAAGTATGAGGACTCACCACAGAAGGTGCTGAATACTGATCGGAGACCGATCTATGCGTGATCTGGATGTTGAGTACCTAAACCTACATCATGAAAGGATGTAGCGCAGAGTATGCGCCAGTACTTGGAATATACTGAGCATGCATGATATGGAATATAGCTGAACAAATTTAATTGAGCAATAACATAATCTGAACAAAATAATAATACTGAAATATATTGAAACTTGAGCAAAATGCAATGACCAAGAACAAATCACGAATTTAACATTCTGAGACTGAATACTGAAGTATAACTGAAAACCTGGTCATATGCACTAGAGTCTGACTGTGGGAGCTACTATTAACAGACATAAAACTACATGAGCTAAACACGTAGTCCGATGTATACGCCCCATCGAGAGGACCCATTATACCTTGCCAGGGGTATACATGCATGATTGTTTGATGTATACGTGATGCTTATCATGACCAACGACACTATCCTATGATATGAGTGTTTACGATCGTCGATAATATAGTAACCCAACCGAGGGTTGGGTAGTGTCCCAAGGGAGAGGTTTTGAGAATTAATAACCAATTAGAATTTCATTCCAGTTAGTCATAGTTAAAGACATTTGCGATAAAAGACATTGTAAATTAAAGGGGGTGACACAAAAGTTTCAAATATCGAAGGGGTTTTTGTAACAAGTACTAAAACAACAAAATAAACAAGAAAATTAAGTATGGGGAAAGGTTCTTGGGATGTGACCACAATACAAGTTGAGATAAATTGTTGGGTACATTCTTTCGATCGGACATTTGCAAAATAATAGTGACTAGGCTAAGCTTTAAATGGAAATAGGTTCCCTCTCGGGTAACTTACCCCGTTTCAAATGCATTCCTCTCGGACACCCATTTGCCGCATGAAGACCAGCCTACTTCCTACCCTACTCACTCTCTCAAGTTGATTGTTAGGATATGGGAATAGGGCTCACCCTCTCAGGTTGAACCTCATGTCGACTCACTCCTAAGGCCATCAGTCTAGTGGTTTTGGTTTCGCGACCTCTCGCTTGGGCAAGCCCAAAACACATTGGTGGCTTTGTATTTGCAACAACAAACCCTTTAGATTAAACCACAACTACTAGGTGAAATCACCATTAAAATACATCTAACCCATAAGCAAGCAAGACCCAACAAGAATATCAACCCGTGATTGCGAAATCATACCCCAAGAATGGGGGTTTTTATCCACACATCAAGAAATAAGAAATTATACCTAACATGATAATGAAATCAACTAGGTATAAGAAATTAAACCTTGAATTAAGCAACGGACAATGAATAGAGAAGACCCACTTCCAACTTGGGGAAGAAGAACTCCTTTCTTCAAGTCTCCACAAAAACCCTCTCCAAACTTGAGAGAAAAATATCAGCTAAAGTATGTTCTAAAGTGAAAATAATAATAATAATTGTTCCACTCCACCAAAATCTCTTAAGACTACAATTCTAACTAGTATTTATAGTTTTCATAGATTGTGCTGCAGAGGATTGTTCGGCAACATTAGTCAAGATCGCCGATGAACTCGGCGATATGCCTTTTGGTCAGCTAATCGCCTTCAGTGTCTTGCCTTCACCATCCTCGTATTCTGGATCATTGGGCGTGGCAGTACTGCTTCGCGGAACTGATCCGCGACTCGCCGACTGCTCCTTTCCTCGCCTTTTGATCCACTTCCTTCAAGGCTTCGCGTACTGGAACGAAGGGTGGTTCATGTCATTTCGGCGACTCGCCAAGTTAAACTCAGCGTTTCGCAGGATTCCATTTCTTGTTCTATTCAGCCCTATTTGCTCAGTTTTGCACCTAAGTGTCCATGATTCCAATAAAACTTCAAATACCTGAAACTTAAACATTTTAATCAGGTATTGAGATAAAACAAGCATTCAAGGACACTATTTCCATTAAAATAAAGCCCTAAATGAGTCCAATTTGTGGACTCATCAACACCCCCAACTTAAACTTTTGCTTGTCCTCAAGCAAACTCAAGTTCAGCCGTTCAAAAAGGGTGCCTCAAATAGTGCTACACAAGAATAAATCCTGAATGCACACAACAAGACTCAATTCACTTATGCAAGGATCAATTGTGTACTCAAAGATTGAAATTGTGACACACCATCACCAAAGATTCTCATGTTCGCAATACTTGCTACTTGTGCTAGTTTCAAGCTCAACAAATGTATCTAAATGCTCTCGCACAAAGAATGATTCCATATTCACACACATATATTAGTCAATTTAAGGTCAGGAATCAGATACAGCGCTCACACTCAAAAAGAGGAACACAATGCGTGTTTTCACCCATAGGTTTGCCCTTATTTTCCAACTGACTTTCGATCCGGCTTACTCAAGATCAAAAAGGTCTTTCAAAGGCTTGTAATGGGGCTGAGTACAAATGTATGGTCATTTAGGCTTAGTGACTTTTTCCTCGTGAGATGTGGTATTCTCAAGACATTCCCTTTCTCTCCTTTATCAATTCCTTTTCTAGTGCTTCTGAGTTACCTTTTTATTCATCTTCCATGAATTGCATTGGAACCCAAATTTCTTCTGTACTTTATTCCACAAATTTCATTTTGTTTTCTTTGATGGAGGGTTCCATTGTTCTGCAACACTATGGATTAAGGAAGACTTCTTATAGCACTTCTTGACTTCTCCTTTTCCTTTTCACCACACCCCCAACTTAGGCTTTTTGTCTTAAGTTGGCTATTCACTAAACCACAAATTAAGAGGATTATAGGTAGGGGATCAAGTAAGGTCTAGGGTTTATCAAGGTTCTTCCTAAGAAATGTAAGGCTCAAAGGGTGTTCAAGAGAGTTTCACACTCTCACAGGTAGGTCACAAAAAGAGGTATATGTCAAATTGGCTCACACTCTTTAAAATTGCCTAAGATCATCTCAAGAGTACACCTTTCTAAATCAATCAGACTAACCAGGAAAATTCTAGGTTTATTCATGCATGGTTCAAAGTAAGCTAATCACACAAGGCATCGATACTTCAGTCAAACAAGACTAGACACGTTCGCTAGCATGCAACGGTCCTCATAAGAAAATCAATTCGATAAATGGCTAGTCACAATGAGATGCAAAGAGTGCACATATTGGCTATGTAACTTTATTTGGCTTCGTCGTAGCCATGCATTTATGTTTGTTCAATTGGGAGCACTATTCAAGTCATCGGTATTGATCGAAACCGAGACTTAAATTTTTGCAAAAAATCAGCCACTTTCAACACAAGAGGTAGCAAAAAATTTTCGAAACGATCAAAATTATTTTGCAATAAAAATAATAGGAGACATAAGATCAAACGTCCACAGAAAAGCAGTATTTAAAACACAAATTAAAATAGACAGCCCAAATATCCAAATAACACACAAAGGTGGGCCTCACCCCACCGCAAATAAAAGCATTTGTCCTCAAATGGAAGTAACAACAAATCCGAAAGGTAGAGTAAACAAAGACAGAGAGGGAGATAAAGAGGTGATCCTGGCTACTTGATTGACTCATCTGTCTGCGTTTCAATGCTGGGGGTAACCTCCAGAAGGACCAGGGCCACTGAATCTAGTGGGAGTAGCTTTGCCCAAGGATGCCTGCACAGTAGCATCTATCATGATTTCCT
This sequence comes from Solanum okadae, assembly GCA_036553675.1. Lineage (NCBI taxonomy): Eukaryota > Viridiplantae > Streptophyta > Magnoliopsida > Solanales > Solanaceae > Solanum > Solanum okadae. The sequence continues at coordinate 34,622,965 of CM071681.1, forward strand.
CAGTCTCTGCTATGTCATATGCTGTAGTTCCTTCGAACATCTCTTCATCAGTCTCTGCTTCAGCTTCAGGATCTTCTGTCTGCTTAGCTCTGTCCCCATATCCAATAGTAATCTGAGGCCTCTCAGGCATTGCTGGAATTTCCACTGTTCCAAAGACCATGGACACATCAGTGGCCTTGAAGTGGTTCATATTTTTTTACAGTTCATCAATGGCCACTTTTAGAGCTATTATCTCACTAGTGGGCCCTTGGTTGTGCTGACACACCGCTATTCTAGCCTCTAGGGAATCAATGGTAGTGTTGAGGGGTGTCACAACATTAGTTACAACCTTTTGGATCATGCCTGGAACAAATGATTCTAAACAAGCTGCCCGGCGATCGGCAGACAGTATTATTTATCCCATTCGGATTAGGGAAGCGTGGGTGAGTGGGGGCTTGGAAATAGCAGTAGAGGAACCTGGAGTGTCAGTGGAAGTAGCAGTTGTAGTGGATATATCTGAAGGTCCAAGAGCTGGAGTGAGCAGAAGTGCTTCTGTAGGTGTGGATCTAGTGGTCACCACTTCAATCTGCTTCTTTTCTGCTTGATCCCTAAGATATTCGACTTTGATCTTTCGGATGTTGGCAGAGGCTGTGGGCATCACTTCTACATCCTCCTTGCAACTCAGAGGTACTCGGGCATTTCTGCACAATGCAATGATTAGTACTGGAAAATGGAGAGATGTCTGGATTTGCTTTGAACGCATATGGATTTCAGAAGCAATGATAGTTCCCAGATTGATCCTGGTTTTCTCTGTGATGCATCCAAGATAGGCTACTTTAGCGAGGCGAATGATTGATTCGTTCTATGATGGCATGACAAAACTGCTGATAAACCCAAACCAGTATCTTGCAGCTACATTCAGATCTTTCTTTTCAATTGGGATTCCTACTCCTAGCCATTTCGGAGTGTCATCATCTGAGATTAGTGGGGCCAACCACTGTTTCATCGCATTTAGTTGCTTTATTCTGATCAGGTGCTGACAATGATCATCAATATTAGTGGACATGCCCAAGGCTATGTTGATAGCCTCACTGTCACACACTACTTTCCTTCCTCTGATAACCACGTAGTCAACTGCTTTGAAAGATGCGACTAGTCTCTTTCGCCGAGGTACCAATGCACTATAAAACTCTTTGACCCAGCTTGGTATATAAGAGCCACGTGGTTTTGTGACAATTTGAAATTTGTGATATTTCAAGCACTCCATTATATAGGGATACCTATAAATCACTCCATTTATGGACAACCGTTTCACTTCAATGATCGTTCTTGATCCATCAAACTTTAATCTATTCGATGATCTAGGTGAGGGGCCTTGTACTAGAGGTGCCAGTACCATTGCTTGTTCTGAAGCTGGAGGAGTTTGAGTGGTGGATCGAGGATTTCTGATCCGCGATGGGTCTTTAATCCTTTTGGATTATAACTCATTCCTCTGTGCTTCTTTCAATTCGTCTTCACCTGAACTCATACTCTCACTATCATATGTTATTGGGACGTTGGTGTAAAAGCCAACGCTATCGAAGCTTACATCTGATAGCTCAATGGTTTTGTCCTTGCCCTTGCCTTTTTTTCCAGTGTTAAAACGTTGTGCAATCTTGCTTTTGGATGCAGTTGCATCCTCGTTGACTGTTATCCCTTTTTTCTTGCTTTGGGTTAGGTTGTTGCTTCCTGTAACTTTGGGTTTGTCCATGTCTGCAATCAATCAGGATTAAGTTAGAGTAAGAGAAAAAATTAAACCAGCGGTGCAGACTTGTAGTGGTAGACAGATTCGCCGAACTGGTCGACAAATCGCCAAGCCTCTTTGGCAACTTGGGTCGAGCTCGCCTAAGATCCTATCCTAAAATCCTTCACTAGTCGGCGATGAGAAAGTTCCATTTGCGAATCGCCGACTACTTTCGATGATCAAGGGTTTGTTCGCAGAAAGTTACAGTGCAATGAAGATTCAGGAGTGAAGACAGAGGGCGATCTAAGCCACTTTTAGGCGAACCGCCTAGTTCGCTAAACAGCCTAACGTGCCTTCTTCTAATTCGAATTCGACCTTGCAAACTCCCAAAATACAATTTACAGTTGCACTAGTGAGATTAAAATAAGACCCATGACATTCATCCACCTAAAACTCAAATCATTTCATGCACAGGCAAAAAGGGATTTCAAAAATCGAGATCAATTAGGCACGATTCTCAGATCGAATCTGGCATTTAGACAAGATGGGTTTATCAGAGAGAGGCCTAGCACATGTCAACCCAAACAGTTTTAATTTAATAAGAGAACAAAATTTTAGTTGTTTCGGGTTTTGGGAGAAGCCAACCTTTTATGATGCTTGAACTGTGTTGAAATGCTAGGAAGCAATGTAATCCCACAGTTTAGCACTAATCGACAACTAAAATACCAGGAGTATAGAGATAAAGAACATTACTTACTAGGTGCGGTTTTTAGACAGTAGAAATTGAGTAGAAAATGAACATTTTTCCATTTTTGAAACTATTGTCCTTTAAAAACTGTCCAGTTATTGCTCATTCGGCGATATTAGTTTGTACCACTAAATGATTCAGCGTTAGGCCAAGTGATTTCCCTCGCTGCCGATTGTTAGAGACTGTAACTTGGATCTTGAGTCTGTTGGCGGTCTAGATCGAAGTTGCCGAATAGTTCGGTTGCTCGCCAGTGGGACTATCAATTACGAATCCACATTTTTCATTCATTCTGCACGTTTTCTCTTATGAAATTAATACACCATTATTTCTAGAACAAAACTAAAGCTCGTAAGGGTTTTGGGTTGCCTCCTAAACAGCACCTTAGTTAACGTCGTGGCAGGACGCAAGTCAGCACTCAAACTTCATTTTTGGGGTTAGCCATGGTATTACTAGGCAACTCCCTGTTTTGTTGTGGGTGGAGATCGTGCGACGCATAGCCCATGAGGTTCTCGAGCAGCTGGACAGCTCTAGAATGAGACCAAATTATCCACTTCATTCCTGCAATGTCTTCCTTCATTCCTTTCAGCTCTCTATCTTTCTCAGTCACCTTATGGAGTATGATGGAGAGCATTCCCTCAAGGCGTTTAACCTCACTGTCCTTGAGACATCTTCTCTCATGAAGAGGGATGTATTTATTCTACCTTTTATACTGGATTTCAATCTTCGCCATCTTTTTAGCCAACTCATCCATCGAAGCCATTAGGGCAGCTAACATGAAGTGGTTTTCCACTTCTTGGTTCGTTTCAATCATTTGATTAAGCAAGTGAGTTGCTATCACATATGGTTGTTTCGCAATGCCTCCCGGAATGAGTTGGTCGACCAACCTCTTTTTTCCAGGACCAAGACTACTGTAGAAATAATCAAGAAGAGCTATGTCGGGAATGTCATGATTTGGGCATTGATTGATCAGTTCATTAAACCTTGCCCATGACTTATGGATCTGTTCACCCTCCAATTGCTTGATGGTGAGGATACGCTCCCAAAATATCCTTACCTCTAATGGAAGAAACTCCATTAGCTCCCAAATGCTGCCCGCCATACTCACTTCCTTTTCTTACATAAAGACAAGAAAACAAAACTACAAGTTAAGTTAGTAAACTACAATTAATAAGATGGAAATTGTAGTGAACTAAAAATTCTCAAATAACACCACTCCCTGGTAGCGGCGCCATTTTGATGCTTATTGTTACCAACGACATTATCCTACGATATGAGTGTCTACGATCCTTGATAATATAGTAACCCAACCGAGGGTTGGGGTCGTGTCCCAAGGGAGTGGTTTTGAGAATTAATAATCAATTAGAATTTCATTCAAGTTAGTCATAGTTAAAGACATTTGCTATAATAGACATTGTAAATTAAAGGGGGTGACACAAAACTGTCAAATATCAAAGGGGGTTTTGTAACAAGTACTAAAACAGCAAAATAAACAAGAAAATCTAGCATGAGGAAAGGTTCATGGGATGTGACGGCAATACAAGTTGAGATAATTTGTTGGGTACATGCTTTCGATAGGACATTTGCAAAATAATAGTGACTTGACTAAGCTTTAAATGGAAATATGTTCCTTCTCAGGAAAGTTACCCCGTTTCAAATGCATTCCTCTCAGACACCCATTTGCCGCATGAAGACCAATCTACGCCTTACCCCACTCACTCTGTCGACCTGAGTGTTAGGATATGGGAGTAGGGCTCACCCTCTCGGGCTGAACCTCATGTCGACCCACTCCTTAGGCCATCAGTATAGTGGTTTTGGTTTCGTGACCTCCCTCTTGGGCAAGCCAAAAATACATGGGTGGCTTTGTATTTGCAACTACAAACCCTTTAAATTAAACCAAAACCACTAGGTGAAATCACCATTAAAATACATCTAACCTATCAGCAAGTAAGACCCAACAAAAATATCAACCCATATTTGCTAAATCACACCCCAAGAATGGGGTTTTTAGCCACATATCAAGAAATAAGAAATTACACCTAACATGATATTGAAATCAATTGGGTATAAGAAATTAAACCTTGAATTAAACAAAGGAAACTGAATAGAGAAGACGCAGTTCCAACTTGGGGAAGAAGAACTCCTTTCTTCAAGTCTCCACAAAACCCTCTCCAAATTTGAGTGAAAAATATAAGCTAAAGTATTTTCTAAAGTGAAAATAATAATAATAATTGTTCCACTCCACCAAATCTTTTAAGACTACAATTCTAACTAGTATTTCTAGTTTTCATAGATTGTGCTGCGAAGGATTGTTCGGCGACATTAGTCGAGATCGCCGATGAACTCGGCGATCCGCCTTTTGGTCAGCTCATTGCCTTCAGTGTCTTTCCTTTAGCATCCTCGCATTCTGGATCATTGGGCGGTATAGTACTGCTTCGTGGAACTAATCCGTGATTCGCCGACTGCTCCTTTCCTCGCCTTTTGATCCACTTCCTTCAAGGCTTCACGTACTGGAACGAAGGGCGGTTCATGTTGTTTCGGCTACTCACTAAGTTATACTCGGCGATCCGCAGGATTCCATTTCCTGTTCTTTTCAGCCCTATTCGCTCCGTTTTGCACCTAAGTGTCAGGCTTTTACTAAAACTTCAAATACCTAAAACTTCAGCATTTCAATTAGGTATTGAGATAAAACAATCATTCAAGGACACTATTTCCATTAAAATAAAGCCCTAAATGAGTCCAATTTGTGGACTCATCAACACGCCCAATCGATATTACCCAATATACCTTGCCAGGGGTATAAAGAGATGAATGGTGTGATCACTAAAGATGATGCCTAACAAAGGGACTGATAAACCTACAGGGGTACGTAGTTTGAGGGTACGCTGAACCCTAGTCGAATTCGGTCTAAGCCTACTCCTAACTGGAATGTGTATGACACAACAAAACTGAAATACTAGATAGCGCAATGAACTGACATTTAAATCTGAGAATGCAACATTTAAATACTGATATGAAACATTCTTAACTGGAGCATGTATATATGTTTTATTTATCTAGGAAGGGTAATTTATGAACTAAGAGAATCTACACAACTAGGGTTCTGAGTGTCATGCAAAGAACTAAGCAACAATGTTACGAAACCATGATAATCTGGTTAAGGATACTATAATAACTAAATCGCAACAATCATATAAAGTTCTAGAAACCCTAGGCCTAAATAAGATAAAGGGAATCAAGAGTCTGACTGAATTCTAGAGACCTAGTGGATGAAAGGAACCCACAGGTAAAATCCCACATACCTAGTAACAGATCTCATGGAGAAATCTTTCAATTTCAGGGTTGGAACCAAGGAAAACTTGTTGCGTTCTTGGAAGGGTTTTGAGACGCCTTTTTCTCCACTTTTTCGCTACAAGTTCTGGTGAATTTTGGTAAATAAAGGTTTGAGTTATGTTCTAACTAGGTTATTAGGCTAAAACTGAGTAAAATGATGTAGTTTAGGCATCAAGCGACGTAGTTTAAATGCCTAACATATAGGGAAAAGGACCAAAACGACCCTTACTTAATTCTGACGAAGCCTATCGACATAGGGAACGACTGTCCGTCGTTTGGACTACCGACCGTCGTTTGGGTTTGTCGTTCATGATCTGCCGGACAGGTTTACACTAAAACTAGCATATTTTTTTACTCGAGATCGGATTTTAGAAAATTTAGTGGCGTTGGAAAGAGGATACACTTATCTTTCATTTGATAGGTCTTGGGCCACCTAATTTCTTTTGTGCTAACAGTTATGACCATTTGAAATTGACCCAACAACAATTTCCCTCTAACTGGTTGTTGACACTCACCTACGGTCCGTAGGTCCAACCACAGACCGTACTAGTCGATCGTGGGTGGGTTCAAAGACTATAAATATTTGGACATTAACGACAGAACCCCAACTACGGTCCGTGGTCCTACCTACGGTCTGTGGGTGTTTTCGTTGGTATAGACACCCTATTTTCTGAAAAATCTGGGATTTTCTCTGTTTTGAGATCCGAGGTGTTACAGACTTGGCTTTAGATTTCTTTTCCTTCTCTTTGTTGTTGGATTTGATCTGAGCCAAGGTAGGATTTGTTGGTAGAGCAGCAAGTTGTTTATCTTCTGCCGCTGTTTACCAAAGTTCATAGGCTTCTAGAAAAGCTTGCATCTTCAAAGACCACATTTGGTAATTTTCACCGGAGAAAGTGAATGGTGGATTTAAAGGTAGGTTGTTGGATGCCATTTGTGTTGTAGGTTAAATTTTTTTGATCCGGTAAGATCAACTAGAGGCTCTGATGCCATTGTTAAGACATAAACACTCAAGAACTGATATGAACAATAGAGATAGAGTGAACTTATGAAATTCCAGCTATGTATTAATTTGCAGAAGTTATGAATTTATACAAGGAAAAGCCTAACCATTTCCTATCCAGTAGCTGCTTACAAAGTGGATGTTAAACTAAATAAGAACATGTTCCACTAACAACCATAAAAGGGGCGATTAACTTCAGAAAGCTAAGCAACTAAAGTTGACTGAGTCTAGCTAGAAAATAGGAAGCACTAAACTAGATTAGGTAAAAAATTGTAAAAACAAATAAGTTGGAAAAAAATGCCAATTTTCTAACAGACTAGTCCAACAAAAAATAAGAGGACAACTACGAATTCCTGGTGCTCACCTAGTCTTCTAATCCAAAAGTTACTTCACACGAGGAACAAACCAATGGTGAGAACTCATACTAGGATCTGCAAGGTGCAAAAGTGTAGTATAAGTATCAATAAGTGGTACTCAATAGGCAGTGACCAACTGAGCTTCAAAGATAAAGCAAATGTAGATAATAAGTAAAGAAGGGAGATATATTACAAGTAGCTAAACAAATGAGAACACGAAATAAAAGTAAGCAGAGACAAGGAAAAAGGATATAGGAAGTAGGTAACTAAGACAAAGGAATGTACCTAGAGGAGCTAGCCTACCAAACTTATAACAACAAGATTCTACTACGGAAGTCAACTAACCAAATATAAACTAACCATAACAACCACCAAAAATCATAAAAAGCTAATAGGCCAATCCAATCCAACTAACTCTAAAAATATCAAATAGTGGGAAAGAAGGGTCAATTTAACCCTATCATTTAAACCATCTATCATAATATCCTAAGAAACAAAATCATAATCAAACAATAACCTCGCCAAGCTCCCATAAGCCTGTTAGCTACACAATAATAAACATAACCCAGGCCCCCCTCGACCATATGACCACTAGGTGCAAACAATAAACAATTATACTAGTGAAAAGAGATGCATATAAATGAGAGTTATGCAATAAAAATCAGTAGTGCCAATAGTTCCAAGTGCCACATACCAAGTATATACACCTACCTTCTACCTTTTTAACTCGACACGCCAGGCTAGGCCGATACGGCTCTCTCCTCCTATTCAGTGGGTCACAACGATTGAGGACTCCTAGGGGACTCAATAAGCCGATATATACCTGCTCGGTCTAGATCAATGAATTTCATAATTGATCCTCTTAAATCTACTCTATTATGGTACCATAGATCTATATCACCACAATAGTATAGAAAGGGTTGGTGATTTCCTCAACCAATCAAGTAAAAAGGTGATCAAATCATCGATGCATATGTTATATCAAAAGTTCATTTATTAATGTCAAGCAGTAGTGCGACTCCCATTAAAAGAGTTCTTAAGAGTAAAAAGGGTAAAACCCTACTTTCTCAAAAATGAAGGTAAACTCAATTCATTCGTTGAGTTCGTACTACAAAACATGTCAAAGAGTTTCAATGCAGTGCATGTCAACACTAGAATACGTACAACCTAATATATATAACCATATATCACCTTGCTCCTAGGACATAGAAAATGAACATAAAATATTGTTGTTGCTCAACCAAGGGCTCGAGCCCAAAAATATTCCAACACACCCAACAATAACATCACAGTAGATTCACTAATATTCAATAAATGAAGGGAATTATGATGGATCAAGCAATTCAGAAAAAAACTCAAAAATATCCACCTTTACCCTAAGGTACTACTAAACACAAAACAAAACTAATGCCAACCCACAACTATAGTAAGAAACTAAGATTCTGAAGCCAAGTCTAAATTAGGGATCAACATCAAGTCTATGGGCCTATCAGGGTAAATTCCCATAATACAAAGTAAACCCACATTTAACACACTAGTAGAGGGTACACCCCATAATAATTACTACACAGAGCAACTATATTAGCTAAAGGATCGTTAGGAACTCATTCTTAGGCACTTAGATCACTACTATTCGAAAGTATCAAATATCAACTCCAAAGATGATAACAATGATAAAGTAAGCCATAAGTAAGGAATTTTAGCCTAAGCTAAGGATTTCATAATACAATACTAGTCTGAGGCTACTATGGGAATCAAGAAAATAGGAATAACAAAGCAATCCTAAACCCTTAATATACATACCCAACCTACATGCAATATATACTAAGCATTATATCATGGTACACAATCTAAAAATTCATAGACCGTAGCTTACCTAGAAGTCAAACTACAATCTCAATCCGTCCATGAGCTGCCCACCTCTTTTCCACGTCCTTCAAAAGCGACAATACTATAAAAATCCTAAAATAAGAATCATTATGAGAAGAAAAATACCCATATTGGTATTATATAACATGAGGCCAAATTTGCGTAAACCATATACTAATGGGACCCGTTAATTAAACTCGTCTCTAGGTCCATTCTATCTCAAGAAACTTGTGCTCAAACTTTGAGCAAAATTGGATCTCAAAAACCACTCCAAATAAGCCCCAACAATTTCAGAGAGTCAAAATGACCATTTAAGGATAGAAAAGATGTTTCGGGCAAGCAACTATTGTAATAACGAGTTCACAATGTTCCCCCAATAATCCCAATGCAAAGACCCAACAATTCCTGATTATTTGCAAAATAAATGATAGCAATTGATCAAGATATCATCTCTTGAACTTTGAGTAAATGAGCAGAAAATTATTGAAATAAGATATATACTGCCTAAGGTCTATCTCCGCGAATGCGAGACCTAGTCCGTGAAGGCGAAGATAAACATGAACCATGGTTGAAGTGACCTTTTTCCATGAGCGTGAAGTTTAGCTTGACCATTCTTTGGGAAAGCGTGAACCTAGTCAGCGAATGTGAGGGTCAACCTTGACCATTATCTGTGAACATGGGACATAGCCTGAGATGCACCAACAAAGGCTGCATGAACTAAAATTTCGGAGATTAAAAATACTCTAATTGGGTGCTTGGGATTCATTCAAAATCACGTGCATGCAAATGAACTATGCTACTCCATAGAGTTTGACATTCCCTAGCCAATGGAGATGTTAAAACTTCCAACATAAGATGTCTCAGCAAAAAGTGGGTCCCACTCACAAGGCTTCATTTTAGTCATAAGACACACAGTTTCTTAAAATGAATTCGAAAGTCTTGAGACCTAAGAGAAAGGTCCTTCTAGTTCAAACACGACATTTTGGAACTAACAAAACAAGATTCCCTAAAGTTTTGTCCAAAGTCAAATATCTAATCTTTAGAAACTCCAAAACCGGGAGACTTGCATAAAACCAAAATGAACAACCAGGTGACCAAATTGTCAGTCTCAACAGGTTATAAATAACTGGGAATCGGTATAGGAAATCTCTAAACAAAAATATTGGAAGATAGAGGAAATGGCATTGATGGTGATTACAACATCCACTACTAAAATGGCCTTCGTCCTCAAAAGTCAAGGAAAAGAAAAAGCCTGAAGGCATGACAAGATGAGGTTTGTGAGTCCAAATGTTCAGCCAGACTTTCAAACACTCACTCGAATTGAAAAATCCCATCCTAGAACTCAAGTTACGAGAAAACTTTCGAAGTCACTTTCGCTCGAAAACATAAAACTAACCGCGATCTCCTTCTATTAATGTCATTTCCTATCCAACTGAATCGACCTCGACCAAATGCATTAGACTCATCTGAGATATATCAACACCACACAGATGCGACTGAACTAAGCAAACATAAGATAAAGGAAGATACAAACTAGCTCACAAATTGAATTATATGTTGTATGCTATAAACCCAAAATCTTGTGTTCATAAAGAGCATCCTATCTGTATTGTGCCATACTAAACCTCTCCTAAACTATCTAGTTCATGCCCACATAACCACATTAATCGTAACCTCAAAAGAATGACATATTACACCTAAATGTCTAAGACTGGAAAAGGCTATATAAGCAACTTAGCCCAAGAATAAACCCAAAATCTAGTCCCAATGGCTCCTAGAACCAACAACTTAAGTTTGAAACACAACCTCTAAAAGTTTAACAAGCTACTCTCGTGTGTTCCTTCTACCAAAGAAACACTCAAAAAAAGTTATGCAAGATGAAAATCTTAGCTTGACGTAGTACTTGACGTAGTCAGAAGCGTATGTCATATTACCATGAACTGCCCATCAAGTGTAACTTCGAGCCATTATCCAAACCTAAGGAAAACTTAGCCTTTAGGTAGTGACTAAGCATAGTCTACCCATTAAAAATGACCTATATGGAACTAAATCTCAAGCCTTCGATCTCATTTGAGCCTTCTTATTGAAAATTGGCAAAAACTGTGTCCCGAACCAAATTATACCCTCGGCGGAACAAGTCTTCCTCTACACAATATTTCTCTCTAGAAGAAGAAGAAAGGATCAATCTAGTGTTTCAAGGTCAACGCTTAAATTCATCAACAGTTTAACGGCTTTGAGTGCTAAGGTATGGTAGTCTTCATCTATGGAGGCCTCCCCTCCATAGAGTCCCCATATTCCTCAATTTTGAAGTTAGGGTTTCCTTCTATGTTATGGGTTCTTTAAAATACTGATTTACTTTATTATTTTATGAAGTATTAAGAATAAATCGATATAATTCAATGATTTTAAGATGAACCTTATGAACCCATGCATATCCCCTATGTTTTCTAAAGCTATGATGATAATGTGGGCTTGTAGCCATGAAAGAGGAAGTTTATGAAGCTCTGCTTGTATTCTATGTTTAAAGATGAATATATGATGTAAGTTTGTTAGAGAGTAAAGCATATATGAAGTTGTTGTTAATTATTGTGAACTGATTTCTCATATAATTACTCAATGCATGAATGTGAAAGGCTTTCTCACATAAAGGATTCTAAGGTTCAAAGCTATGCTCACCCAAAATGAATCAAAGTTAAGGAGCTATTCTTATAATGAGGTAAGCAGCGATTACCCATGACATCTAATATAAAAATACAAGAGGCGATTAGACGTGTTCCCAATGATAAGGCAAGAAGCGATTACCCATGACTTTAAAAGATAAGATGAATTTTATTTCTCACTATTCCGTAGGAATTAAGCTTTGTACCTAGTGGACAAGTGGTGATTACCCATGTCCCATAAACTGTGTGCCATCATAGGTTGTCTAGATAGACATTAGCTAGTGGATCCACTTAAGCTAGACAATCATAGTTCTTGCCTTGGAAAGTGAGAACACCCATTTTCGGTGTAGGGTAGACACCAGATGCCATGTTATATCTCACATGGTTTCTCTTGTTTATGAGGGCGGTTGGGTTATGTTTGTTATTTGTACCTTACGGGTTTATGTGGGTCTGGTTAGGTTATTGTTTGACTATATTTTATTATATGTTATTGTGGTATGTTAGCTGATAGTATTTGACTTTAAATTTTGGATGTGGGCCATCCTGACATTAGGTATTTTACTCGGTATCTTAGATTCTTACAAGTAGGTTGTTGGCTTGCGGTGCAGGTACGTTCTTTACTCGACTTATTTCCGTTGGTATGCTGTTCTAGTTCTTGGTTTCTTGCCTACTTAATATCCTATGTAGTTACTTGTGCTATGATTTCCTTTTACTAGTTGATTATGCTTGTGTTATATTTTGAGCTCAATAGTCTGATGCCTATTGAGTACTGTCATTGGTACCCATACTACACTTCAGCCCCCTGTAGATCAAAGTTTGAGTTATCCCCATTGATTTGGAGTCATACATAGTAGCTTGGAATTTTGAAGACTAGTGTGACCTCCTGACATTCAGAGTTACTATTCCTCACCCTTTTTAGCTATGATTATTCTTTATATTGTCTTCAGATACATCTTGTACTTATGTTATATTTGTAAAAGACTTATATTCTTATTTTGGATTAGATGCTCAACTAGTGAATGATGTCAGGTCTTGGGTTGGTATTTGTATATCAGTTGATTATGCTTTCTTCGTTTTGTTTTATGATTTATGCTTCTTGTTTTTGACTTCCGCTTGGTAGTCTGTTACTTACGGTTAAGGGCTAAGGGTTAAACTTACCTACTGGTGGGGTGTAGTAGGTGCCATCATGATCTGATAAATAGGGTCGTGATATTACATTGACTATGTTATTGGTGTTCTAAATTACAATTTTTTCAGACCACCTTGTGAAACTATAATAGGTATGTTGTTATCGTTATTGTTGTTGCTACTCTTCACAAATCATCTAGAAATTCTTTTGGCATATTGACCAAGCACAAACGATTTCTATAGTATTAACAAAAATACTTTTCAAATTGATTATCCAATTAACACACTTCTTTATTAAACAAAATCGATTATGATGAGTCTTTATCTCTAAGGATAATGATAATAGTTTGTCAATAATTGAGACACCCCTATCATCCCTGTATAATCCTCATCCCTATGAGTAAAGCATTCATTTAATATACATAATGTATATATTTACTTGCGGCAATTACAATCAAATGTATCAGATTTCATATAGATATATTGTCTGCTGCCTAATACCAAAACTACCCTACATATATAGTTGTAAATATGACACGTTACATATGGTTATATTTCATAAGACATCAGATTCTTCAATTGAAAGAATAAATTCATATATATTTGTTGGCAATCGAGAAATCCCTAAAAACTAGCAATACTAATATCTAAAACTTGGTGAATAACGTCAAACTTTGACCATCGCAATGTTTGAACCATTTACGATTACCATTAGACGAAATCCCAGCTTCACCACTTTTTGTCAGCATTTGGTATTTTGATCATCTAGCCTCTTCCCCAAACATCCTTCATAATTTGTGTGTCCACCTCAACATGGATCCTTTTGTTCACAAGGTTTATCTCATATCTAGCAGCCAAGACATTCTCAAGAGTTTGATATACCATGGAATCAATCTCATTTAATACTAGTTGACGGCTACTTGAACTATATTTCTCTAGAAAATCCCCATAAGTAGTATTTCTATTGGAATACAAGTTTCCTGAAACAACTTAACAATGAACCCAAAATAAATAAATCTAAGATCTGAGCTCCATCTTTTGTTATTTTGGGTTCATTGTTAAGTTGTGTGAGGATACTGGTTGGTGGGATTTCAACAGAAATACTACTTATGGGGTGTTTTCAGAGCAACAAGGTTCTGGTAGCTGTCAATTGGTATTGAACGGGATTGATTATGTGGTACGTCAAATTCCTAAGAATGTGTTGGCTGTCAGAGATGAGATAAACCTTGTGAATGATACGATCCCTATTTAGGTGAACATACAAGTTATGAGGGACGTTTTAGGAAGAGCTCAGTGGATGAAAATATCAAAAGCTAGGTTGGTTGACCGTGATTGGAATCAGGGGTAAGAGTTGTATTAGAATTAGGAAAAGGGTAGGGGAATTAATATGAGCTTTTTCCTGTACCATTTCACTAAAATGAAATTTTTGACACCTCACAGAAAGTGGTAAATTTGGGATTTCATTTAATGGTAAAAGAGAATGGATCAAACTTTGCGATGGACAAAAGTTTGGCATTATTGACCAGGTTTCATATATTAGTATCGTTGGCTTTTGGGGATTTTTCGATCGTCAACAACTATAAACATGTTCTTTTCTTCAAGTGTAGAATCTGATGTCTTGTTAAATGAAACCAACTGTAACATATCATATCTATAACTATATAGGGTAGTTTTGGTATTTGGGGGGAGACAGTACATTCATGGTATGAAATATGATATATTAGTGTAACACTCCGGATATTATAAATAAAACTAAAGCTAAACGTTTAGGTTAGAGTCAAGGAAGGAGGACAAGAACCAATGCAAAAGGCCAAGGGCCAAGGCTACCCAAGTCTTGCCAAGGCACTACCCTAAGACCACGAGGGCCTTCATGACAAGTGGCTTCCTCAAATTGACTCCTCCACACGAGCCACTTCACGGCACGTGAAGCATTAAACAGCTCGTGGGAGTGACCGTGGACTTGCCTTAGTGGAATGGCCATGGAGAGTGGCTTGGCCTAGCCACTGCCTCAAGATCCACGAGAGAGACCATGGCTCGTGGTCAAGACCACAGCTCGTGGAGCCTTTCATAGGTTGCCTTCGGTATGTGAGCTTAAGGCACAAGCTGCCTAGCTACTGCCTCAAGACCACGGATGGGACCTCGGCTCATGGTCATGACCACGGCTCGTGGAGCCCCACGTTTTCCCTGGAAGCTCACTTTAAGTAAGGGCTATTTTGGGGATTTCATGTTTAAATACAATCAAATTGGAGCCATTTTGGGTAAGTTTGAGCTCACTATATAAGTCATATTAAGTCAAAATACACCCATTCAACCCATTATTTACAAAACCCCCAAATCAAATCCCAAAAGTTCATCTTCTCTCTAAATTTCTCTCTCTAGAACTCAAGGATGAAGAAGAGGAAAGTTGAAGCTAGCGCTTGAATAAACAAGGCTTTTTCACTCAAATTCTTTGGAGAATCATAACTAAGGTATGGTAGTCCTTCATCCATGGATAGTTTTCATCCATGGAGTCCCTCCAAACTCAATTTCATATAGTAATTTCCCCAAAAGTTAGGGTTTTACTCCAAGTCATGAATTCCTTTTCAAAAATGATTCTATTGATTTAATTACTTGATATTATGATTGAATTGATGATTTATTATAGTTTTATTATGGTATCTCCCATGAATCCATGAAACCCCCATGTCCCCAATTTATGACTTTGTGATGTGGGTGAATTGTAGAAAGAAGAGTATTATGAAATCATGCTTATAGTGATTGTAGTAATTGAATCATGTTATTATCCATGTATAATATAGTAATTCTAGATGTGGTGATGGATTGTGATGTATGGTCCTTGAAGGGCAAAATATGAGAACTATGCATGACTATGAGATTTATGAGTATTCTTTAAGAACACTTTGAGAGTAAAGTGAATATGATTATGATCTAGTTGTTGTGTTGTTGAATGATTATCCTTATGTACACATTTATGTATGAATATGGTATGAGGTGAGTGGTGTTCTCACAATATGATGATTATAGGGTTGAAAGGTTATTCTCAGCCATTGAATCTATGAGCTATAATATGAATTATGTTGGATTGAGTGTCAAGACATTATTCCATGAATATGAACTTAATTCAAGACTTAAATATGTAATATATTGGAATTAATGCTTGGCACCGAGTGGATATGAATATGAGATTGAAGCTTATACGATAGTTGAATCCAGCTTCCCAAAAGGGTTCCTTCTATCTTAGTTGAGTCTGGGTTCCCAAAGTATGTATCTCATGAGATGGAAACCTTCTACCATAGTTGAGTTCGGGTTTCTAGTAGTAATATATTTATCCCATAACTATGTGCCAACATAGGTCTTTAGCTAGTGGATCCACTTAAGCTAAGAGTATGTATCTACCTAAGGCAAGTAGAATGACCCCTTTTCGGTGTGGGGTAACACCGGATTCCATGTTAGGTCACATGGTCTATGTCGGTTATGGCTTATTTTCCACTAGTACAATAATATGAACAAGAGTATGAATTATGAACTATAGTTACTCAAGAAGCTTTACTTAGTATGGGTTGGATTATGGGATCTTATTGATGCATTGCAGCAGTATGCTTTAAGGGTATTTATGGTATGTCCCTTTTATGATATGATGATCTATGAGTTGATTATCCTTATGACTTATGCTTTTCCACTATCATTAAAATGATATTTTAACTTAGTAACTTGCATGCATTTAACTAAAATGTCCCTTTTAGCATGTTTTCAAGGATTTTGTGTATAACTATCATACTTAGTGCATTTTTGTACTAATCCATATTTTCCTACATTTTTCGTAAGTGTAAGGTACGGTTCTTAAGGAGGTTATCATTTGGTTCAAGCTTAAATTCGACTATTCTCTTTGCTTTTTGTGAGTCCTCGTGATTCAAGGACGGGAGATTCACTTTGAGTTTCATTTCTAGTAATTCATTTTTGGACAATGTTGTATGGGCTATGTCCCTTTTCATTTGAACTATTGTAATAGATGGCTTATTGAGACAAGTCTAGACTTTTGCTTTGCTTTTAATCGAATGATTCTTTTGCACTTAAATACGTTTTTACTCTTTATTGTTCTATTCTTATGATATGATATGCTAAGTGGCTTACATGGAGCCTTTTGGAGTTCAATGTGCCTTGTTTCTTCTAGGGGGTACCCTTGGGTCGTGACAAACTTGGTAATCCGAGCACAAGGTTTAGAATGATTCTAGGATGATTTCTCATAAGCCATGTCTAGTATAGTCTTGTTCATAAGTGTTAAGCACGTCAAACTTATGAACGACAGGCTATAAGATGTTTAGGAAATGTCACTTTTTTCATTATTCTTGAGGTGTGCCTTAGAGTTTAACTCTATATAATTCCCTCTCCTAATCCTTCTCTTGTGTCTTCAGGAAATGACTACACGAAAAGCTAATGCTAGAAGAATGGAAGAGGAGAATGTGAATCAAGAAGCTCCTGAAGGTAATCAAGCTCCGACTGATCCTTCGGCTATGTCAAATGAGGAGGTTAGGTCGGCTTTCCAAATGTTCGCCCAAGCTTTGGCGACTCAAGCCAATAAAGATGTTGTGACTCATGTGAATCCTAATGTGAATTCGGCTGCTTCAAGGTATAGGGATTTTACTAGAATGAACCCTCCCGAATTTCATTACTCCAAAGTGGGAGAGAACCCTCAAAAATTTGTGGAAGAGGTTTACAAAATACTTGATGTCATGGGGGTGACTTCAGTAGAGAAAGCGGAGTTAGCCGCTTACCAATTGAAGAGTGTGGCTAAATTTTGGTATACTCAATGGAAGAGAAATAAGGCGTGCAGGAGCGGGTCCCGTAGAGTGGAAACTGTTTAAATTGACATTCCTTGATAGATTCTTTCCCTGAGAGTTGAGGGAAGCTTAGGTGGAAGAATTCATTAACCTTAGCCAAGGTAGCATGAGCGTTAAGGAGTATGCCTTGAAATTCACCCAATTATACAAATATTCTCCATCTATGGTGGCAGATTCCAGGGATGAGATGAGTAGGTTTTTGATGGTTTTGTTCGACTTGGTTGAAGAAGAAAGTCGTACGACAATGCTCCATCATGACATGGATATCTCAAGGCTCATGGTATATGCTCAAACAATTGAGGAGTCAAAACTCAAGAAAAAAAAAAGAGAGGTGAAAGGAGCTAGAACCGGTGATGGGAACTTCTCCAATTCTAGGTCCGATGGACATGGGTGACAAAGGTTCAAGCAAAGGTTCTCCAACCAAGGATCCTCTAGAGCTCTCCTAAGGGTCAACAAGGATATGGTTTCCAACCCTAAACCTCAAGGAGGTAATAGTGGTGGTTCTTTTGTTGCTAGGCCTAATTTTGTAAAATATGGTAGAAAGCATGATGGAAAGTGTCTTGTTGGCACCGATGGGTGTTTAGTTGTTGAAAGGTTCGCCAAAAGATGAGAGATTGTCCAATGCTCAAGGTTAAGGGAAGGGAAGATAACAAATCTCCTCCAAGCGGTTCCAACTCCAATGCTCAAAAGCAAAAACCACTTTTATGCTCTTCAATTCCGAGGTGACCAAGTGAGCTCCCCGGATATGGTGACCGGTATGTTAAATGTTTTTTATATTGTTGTGTATTCCTTGTTGTATCCCCGTGTTACCTTGTCCTTTGTGACACCCTTTGTGGCCATGAAGTTTGAAATACTCCCTGATGTATTAGTAGAACCTTTTTCGGTTTCTACCCTTGTTGGTGACTCGGCGGTGGCTAAAATAGTCTATATAAGTTGTCCCATCACCTTGTCCCATAGAGTAACTTTGGTGGATTTGGTAGAGTTAGACATGTTAGACTTTGATGTGATTTTGGGTATGGATTGGTTAAATGCATGTTATTCCTCTATCGAATGTAGGACCTGGGTGGTTAAATTCCAATTTCCAAATGAGCCTATGTTAAAGTTGAAGGGGGGAAATTCTATCCCTAGAGGTAATTTTTTTTTTTGTCTTTAAGCTAGTAAAATGATCTCCAAAGGGTGTATTTACCATCTTGTTAGGGTGATGAATGTTGAGTCCGAAACCCCTTCTCTAAAGTCGGTTCCGGTAGTGAATAAGTTTCCAGAAGTGTTTCCCGATGACTTACCCGGTATTCCTTCCGAGCAAGAAATAGATTTTGGCATTGACCTTCTTCTGAATATGCAACCTATCTCTATTCCTCCTTATAGAATGGCTCCGACCGAGTTGAAAGAGCAACTAAAGGATTTTCTAGATAAGGGTTTTATTTAACTGAGTATCCCTCCATGGGGTGCTCCGGTGTTGTTTGTTAGAAAGAAAGATGGGTCTCTTAGAATGTTCATCGATATCGTCAATTAAATAAAGTGACCATTAAGAATAAATATCCCCTTCTGAAAATTGAGAGGGGTTGATATTCCCAAGATACCCTTTAGGACCCAGTATGGTCAATATGAATTTTTGGTTATGTCCTTTGGGTTGACAAATGCCCCGGCGACATTTATGGATTTAATGAATAGGGTGTTTAGACAATACCTTTATATGTTCGTGATTGTGTTTATCGATGATATTTTGATCTATTCAAGGATTGAGAATGAACATGTGGATCATTTGAGAATTGTGTTGCAAGTTATTAAGGACTAACAAGTTTTTGCAAAGTTTAGCAAGTGTAAATTTTGGTTAAGGTCCGTAACTTTGCTTGGTCATATTGTATCAAGCAACGGTATTGAGGTAAGTCCTAAGAAGATGGATGCGGTAAAGAGTTGGCCTAGACCTCTAGCTCCCTAAAAAATTAGAAGCTTTTGGGTTTGGCTGGTTACTATAGGAGTTTTTTGAGGGGTTTTCCCCTATTGATTCTCTGTTGATGGCTTTGACTCAAAAGAAGGCTAAGTTTGAGTGGTCGGAGGCTTGTGAGAAAAGCTTCCAAGAATTGAAAGATAAACTTACTTTCGCTCTGGTGTTGACCTTACCGGAGGGTACGAATGGTTTTGTTGTATATTGTTACCGGAGGGTACGCCTTTAGGGTACGATGGTAAAGTCATTGCTTATGCTTCAAGGCAACTTAAAATTCATGAGAAGAATTATGCGACCCATAATCTTGACTTTGCGGCAGTTGTATTTGCCTTGAAAATATAAAAAAATTACTTGTATGGGCTCCATGTGGATGTTTTCACCGATCACAAGAGTCTTCAATAAATGTTTAGTCAAAAAGACTTGAATCTCCAACAAAGAAGGTGGTTAGAACTTTTGAATGATTATGACATAGGTGTCCTTTACCACCCTGACAAGGCTAATGTTCTAGCGGATGCAATTAGTAGATTTTCCATGGGTAATGTGGCTCATGTTGAGAATGAAAAGAAAGAACTGGTTCGTGAGGTGCATAGATTGACCCGACTAGGTTTCCAACTAGTGAATTCCACCAAGGGTGGTGTCATGCTCCATAATGGCTCTGAATCATCCTTTGTGGTGGATGTGAAGACTAAACAAGGCCTTGATCCTATACTCATTGAATTGAAAGAGTTGGTACTCAAGAAGTCCGTTCAGGCTTTCTCCCAAAGGGGAGATGGGATGCTTAGGTACCAAGTCGGTTATGTTTTCCGGATGTTTATGGTTTGAGGGAGAAATTCTAGAAGAAGCTCATAGTTCTCGATATTCTATTCATTCGGGAGCCACCAAGATGTACTGTGATCTATGGGAACTCTATTGGTGGAATGGTATGAAGATAGATATTGCGGAATTTATAGCTAAATGTCCTAATTGTCAACAAGTTAAGGTTGAGCATCGAAGGCCGGGAGTCTTACTACAAGATATACCAATTCCCACTTGGAAGTTGAAAGAAGTGAATATGGATTTTATTGTGGGTTTGCCTCGTACTCGAAGGCAACATAATTCTATTTGGGTCATTATAGATTAAATGACAAAATCAGCCCACTTTATTCCCGTCAAAGTTTATCATTCGGCGGAAGACTATGCCAAGTTGTATGTGATGAGTCCACAATTTTGACTCATTTAGGGCTTTGTTTTAATGGAAGTAGTGTCTTTGAATGCTTGTTTTACCTCAATACCTAATTAAAATGCTTAAGTTTCAGGTATTTGAAGTTTGATTGGATGCATGGACACTTAGGGGCAAAACAGAGCAAATAGGGCTGAAAAGAACAAGAAATGGAATATTGTGGATTGCCGAGTTTAACTTGGTGAGTCACCGAAACAACATAAGCCGCCCTTCGTTCCAGTACCGAAGCCTTCAAGGAAGTGGATCAAAAGGCGAAAAAACGAGCAGTCGGCGGGTCGCCGATCCATTCTGCGAAGCAGTACTGTACCGCCCAATGATCCAGAATGCAAGGATGCTAAAGGAAAGACACTGAAGGTGATGAGCTAACTAAAGGGCGGATCGCCGAGTTCATCAGCGTTCTGGACTAATGTCGCCGAACAATCCTCTGCAGCACAATCTGTGAAAACTATAAATACTATTTAGAGTTGTAGTCTTAACAGAGAGGAGTGTGGAAGAATTATTATTATTACTTCACTTTAGAACATATTCTAGCATATATTTTCTCTCAAGTTTCGAGAGGGTTTTGTTGAGACTTGAAGAAAGGAGTTCTTCTTCCCCAAGTTGGAAGTGGGTCTTCTCTATTCACTTCCCTTAGCTTAATTCAAGGTTTAATTTCTTATACCTAGTTGATTTCATTATCATGTTAGGTATAATTTCTTATTTCTAGATGTGTGGCTAAAACCCCCTTTCTTGGGGTGTGATTTAGCAAATATGGGTTGATATTCTTGTTGGGTCTTGCTTGCTGATTGGTTAGATGTATGTAAATGGTTATTTCACCTAGTGGTTGTGGTTTAATCTAAATGGTTTGTATTTGAAAATACAAAGCCACCCATGTGTTTTTGGCTTGCCCAAGAGGGAGGTCGCGAAACCAAAACCACTAGACTGATGGCCTAAGGAGTGGGTCGACATGAGGTTCAGCCCGAGAGGGTGAGCCGTAGTCCCATATCCTAACACTCAGCTCGAGAGAGTGAGTGGGGTAAGGCGTAGGCTGGTCTTCATGTGGCAAATGGGTGTCCGAGAGGAACACATTTGATATGGGGTAAGTTGCCCGAGAGGGAACTTATTTCCATTTAAAGATTAGCCTACTCACTATTATCTTGCAAATTTCCTAGTGAAAGCATGTACCCAGCAATTTATCTCAACTTGTATTGCGATCACATTCCAAAAACCATTCCCCATAATTGATTTTCTTGTTTATTTTGTTGTTTTAGCACTTCTTACAAAACCCGCATTTGATATTTTACACTTTCGTGTAACCCCCTTTAATTTACTATGTCTTGTATCCCAAATGTGTTTAGCTTCGACTAATTCGAACGAAATTCTAATTGGTTATTAATCCTCAAAACCGCTCCCTTGGGACACGACCCCAACCCTCGGTTGGGTTACTCTATTATCGATGATCGTAGACATTCATATCATAGGATAGTGTCATTGGTCACAGTAAGCATCAATATGTAAATGAGATAGTGAAGT
Organism: Solanum okadae; assembly: GCA_036553675.1. Taxonomy (NCBI): domain Eukaryota; kingdom Viridiplantae; phylum Streptophyta; class Magnoliopsida; order Solanales; family Solanaceae; genus Solanum; species Solanum okadae. The sequence continues at coordinate 34,645,272 of CM071681.1, forward strand.
TACATTGGGTTCCTTTATCAATAATTTCAGATCGGGGTACTCAATTTACTTCGCACTTTTGGAAGTCATTCCAAAGAGGGCTTGGTACTGAGGTTAAGCTTAGCACAACTTTTCATCCCCAAACCGATTGGCAGGCGGAGCGTAATAGATTTCAAAGGTAATTGGGATGACCACTAGCCATTAATAGAGTTTGCCTACAGTAATAGTTATCATTCTAGTATCGGTATGTCTCCCTTTAAAGCCTTGTATTGTAGGAGCTGTAGGTCTCCGGTTGGTTGGTTTGAGGTAGGTGAAATTGCTCTTATTGGTCCCAAATCGGTTCATGAAGCCACTACTAGAAAATAGGTTTGTTGCAACACCAGAAAAATCATTTCCATAGACTCAAAGAGTGTTGCAATTGCATTATGGCAACCGAAAAGGGTGTGTTACATACAAGCCTGTTGCGATATGTCTATATTAATGGTTTTATGAAACAGTTTAAAAACCATTGCAACACACCTGCCTATAGCAACAATTATTCTTTAGTCTATGACGACACTTTTCTACGGTTAATGCAACAGTTGTGAACCGTTGCGGCAGATTTATTCCAACGATTTGAAACCGTTGCGATCGATCTTTCAAAACAACTTTATTATACAACTCGGTCTAAGCTATTACAATGGTTCTACTAAACTATTGCAACAATATTATTAAGCTATTGCAATAGGCTTTTTTAATTCTTATTGCAAGCTATTGTAGCCACTGTATATATTATGTATTTTAAAAATAAACTATAATACAATGATAGAAAACATTAAATAAATATGTACTTCAACTAGTAGCATCCATATATTAAAGATAAAAACACATGATATTGATTGACAATTCAAGATTTAATATACATTGATGTTCACAAAAATTAAGCCTAAACATAAAAATAGTCCTAAAATGTTCCAGAGTTAGGATTCATTTAAGTTCACAAAAATTAGGCCAAACAGTAAAAATAGTCCTAGAATGTTTGTAGATATAGATAAACCAATTCTCTTTAAGTAAGGTCTTCACTGCTTTCATCCCCACTTTGCTTATTTTGTTCACCTATAATTTCAAAAGTATCAACAATTAAAGAAAGAGGAAGTTCAAAAATGAAAAGGGAAAAGAAGTCATACAACTCCTAATTTTTACTCTTTCAGGACATAACCTATACTACCACATAACTTTTTTTTTTAAAAACAAAAATACAAAGGGTTATTTCTCTCATACATGGGCCATAATTTTTCCACATGAAAAGTTTAATAAAGAAATTGGCTGACCCCTTTGTGATGAAGCAGTTGAATCTTTGAATCATCTACTTCTCCATTGTGCTTTTACTAGACAGATCTGGACCATGTTACCTACCATTTTCGGTGATCACTGGATCATGGCAGGATTCATAAAACTTCCCAATGGAACTGGTACGAACAAGCTAAATCAAAGGATAATATGCATTACTGGATTGCTATCCATGCTTGCTTTTTCTGGTTCACTTGAATGGAGAGGACAATAGGTATTCAACAGGTCAAATTCATGTGCTTAAATAATATGTACATATGGTATAGGAAGGTTCTTGTATCTGATTTTCTATAGCTATTAGTTCATTTGTGCTCCTCCAATATTTAGAAGGATGTTCCCCTTTCTGATGTACTTTTTGGAGTACCTTCTTGGTACTTATTAATAAGATTCTTTACCTTCCTATAAAAAAAAGATAATACAACATTAACTCAAGGAACAAGAAAACAATTATTATTGAGGCCCATCTTCAATGAAATGCTTTGAGAAACAAAATTTTGATTCGCACTATTATCAAAGACTCAAATTGTTCCACTTACCTTTTGTTAATGCCTTGTTAGGGAACAAGCATCTTGAAGCAACGTTAGTGGGTTAGACAAAAGACTTTTTTGAACTTGGCATTTTTGCAGGTAAGACAACATATGGTGCAAGAAAATTAAGCTAACACCAGTTCCAGATTCAAATTTACTGTTGTCTCTAGAGAAATTATTCAAAAAAAACTTTTCTATAGAAAATTAGACTACATAAGTTGTCTTCAGATAAAATACGAGGTAAATTCTTACTGCTCATTGCCACGTGGACCTCTAGAATATGATGCCAGAATCTCTTCATTGATAATCTGAGAACCAAACATGCAACCAACAATCTGCCAAGGGAGAAACGATAATTTTAGGCATTAATCCAAGTAAGTTAATTTCTAATTTACAACAATGGAACAAGAAAAAAATTATTATTGAGGTATAGTCTCATTGGTCAGAAAAGGTATGTTGTGTGATCAAGAAACTAATAAACAAATCTCAATATGTCAGTACAGGACAAGTATTGCTGAGAAGCAAGTATAACTTTTTAAAGATATCTAAACATAACGGCCATAAGTGATAACAGTAATAGACAAAAATCAATGTAAATGATCTTGGTATTCTTAATGCTGAATCACACAAATTAACATTCTTAAGATCCAACTTTCAAATTGCTAAATACGCTTTGACAAGTCACTAACAATTGTATCAGACCTACTGAGTGCATAAAGTAGTAGGGGCAAAAGAATAAGAATCATAATCTGAAACCTCAATAAATACACCAACAAAAGATATTTCATTATAGATTATTAGTTTGAATTGTAGAAACAATCAGAAGAAACATTACTGTGGACAGTGCATTCAGTGGTAGAATTTTCAGATAAGAAATTATTCAGAATATTGGATGAAAACAAGTTGCATACCTGGTAGAGCGTGGAAATTTCACTTGTGATCAATTCTACATTAGCCTCGGACATCCCATTTAGAAAACCTGAAAGAAATTGATTCTTTTAATGGTCCTCGGGTGCAAGAAACATAGATCATTTTACAAAAAAAAAGAAAAAAGATTTCCAAGTCCAACAAAATGAATATATGTATTCCAAATTTAATACATCTTAATAAAGAAATTGATGTTTTAAGGTTAGTTCAATACTCCTAAACTATGCAAACAACAGTAAACTATGTTCCACTTTCCCTTTCAAAGTAGTTTAGTTAAATACTCCAGAAGTAAATTTATTAATTGTCTCATTACCATCTTCATTTTGTTGCATTTCAATATTTTCCATCTCAGCTTATAATGCAATTTTATTTTAAAAACGAAGAGAATTCAAGTACACATAGTAGCTGCGACCTGAGGGCAATGATCTACCATAGTTGGAGAGCCTAGATTGAATTTTTTTTCAAATGAGTACATGTACAAGGAGCTGAGATACACATACAAATTATCTACAAACTAGCACTTACAACAATGGTTCCTTTGTGTCAGCAATAGGTCCGCCCTTTAGTGCTAAAGATTTATTGTTTCCAACCGTTCAACAAATTCACTTACAAATAAGAGCCATAATAATTTCACAATTTAAGATGGCACACTATGACAGAACAATGATTCAAAGACTAATTTTTTCACAACAAAAGCATTTGGAAAAGGAAACTAAGAGTCCAAGCTTCTCTTCCTAAATTATCCTAAAAACTAAAAACAGGGGCTGATCTACATAAATCTAGACACAAAAAGTCTGTAGAAAACTCAACATTCAACTGGAAAAAGCTATAATTGAAGATGGATGAAGGAATGAAGTATCTGATTATGTGATTTCGCTACATACTCCTTTTTTGAAAATCTCACCAACAACATCATCTTATCATATGTTTGCGAAATAAAATATCGTACTTTTAAAAAATAAAGATAAGATAACAAGGTAACATTATTAATCTTCCAAATGGCCCATTGAGTAAACTACACATTGATAAGGTCTCTTTAAAATTAGAGTCTCTCTAAATTCACATATATACAGATAGCTAGATGTACAATGCCACAACTAGCATAAGAAGTTGAATTGTAGTATGCCTTTTAGCAAGAAAATTCGACAGCACTTTCATATCAGGCTAATGTTGAAAAAGAAGAAAAAGAAGTAGAATAATAGAAGACATACCTTGATTGTTTTTTATGGAAGATGGACGATTGAATGGTGTCTTCAATCCATCAGGTAGGTATCTCGAACTAAAGATCAAGAACTTGTCAACATTGAACCCCTCTGCTATACAAGCTTCTCGATAACGTCGATTACAAACAAGACCCTTGAATTTACAGAATTTTCTCTCAGTAGAACACATCCAACAAAGATGCTTTGGACCACCCAATCTAATTTCATTTACAAAATGGATCGGCATTAGTTCCATTATATAAAAAAAACGGAAGAAAAAAAAATTCAAGCTCGCATTCAATTTCTTTGATTTCAGTCTGCATTGCCTCGAGAACTGCTCTCCTTATAAACTTACTACATATAGCTTTTGTACTCTGATATTTTCATCTCTTCCACATCCACACGATCTGATATGTTTCAGGAAACTTCACTGCATTCACTTCATTTGAGACTCATCCAACTTCTATCTAAATTATTCATTGATATCTATGTTGCACGAAAAGATAAAAAGAATCAAATTTATGATAAACTATGAAATAAATAAGACAACAATGTTTTACAAATGAACAGACATATCTCAAAAAGTATATGGAGAATATGTAGTTTAAAACCTATAGCAATCACAGTGTCATCTACAACAAGCATTTCATTGTTTTCCTTAATAGTCAAAGTTGGCTTCTTTTTCATTTCGACACTTCAATAAAGGCAAGTACTATTAAATGCTCCAACCTTAGAATGTCACATGACTGATAAGGTTGGAGTGTTTGATATGTGTTGGCCTTAATTGTAGTATTAAAATGAAAATTGAAGCCAACTTTGCCTGGTTATCTATATATGTATTTGGAAGTAATCTTAATTTTTTGTTTTGGGAGTTCAATTACTACCTGCTTTAGTGATGTTTCAAAATCAATATTTTCTTGGATAATAATACCAAACTGCTCTAATCCTCCTACACACCATGAAACAATTCTACATTTTATTCCGTTGAACAAGTAATCACCACTTCTTTACCTACAACAAGATAGATTATTTACCAAACTATATGTTCATAAGACAAATTTAGAAAATCAGATGTTATACCAATTAGAAATACTTTCAAAAATAGCTCATACTCAATAGCAATTTACTTTATATTATCCTAAAGAACTACAAGATATACGACTAGGAAATAATTTCAAAGATACTTTTAACTACTAAAGGGAAAAGTAGAAAAATCATAAAAAGCTGATCATGCTTTCAAATTTATGTGGACATATGGACATTCAAGAAATGGAAAATAGTCACTAAATTCACATGAAGTTCAGATCATATTCTAACACAGCAATAAGTCGCCTTGAGGATTCAATTCATTTCCAAAAAGAATCCCTACTTATTTTCTTTTTGATAAGAAATCAAGGCAGAACACTCTTACAAAGTGATAAAACATATATTTAAGGCAAATAATATTGATACACAAGTATTCAACTAGTTAACTATTTATATTGATACTCATCCTTTTAAACAAAATTATAAGGGAAATTACAGATGTACAAGTTCACTGCAGAAATAATCCAATCTGTTGCTATTTAGATTCTTTCCAAACAAACTCTTGCCACCTTTTTCTTTTACATGATCCACAATTGTCATCAATATGCTGCTTAAGAAATTTACAGCACCAATCACACTTAGGTAAAATATATACATAAACTTCTTATTGAATTAGGTACTTAATCATGGAAGTAGTTGTGTGATCCGACTAGTGCTAATTTATCTCGTATACCAACAATAAGAAATTGAGGGGCTCGCTAGAACACTCATTGGCATTGAATCCTCAAGTAGATTTCCTTCAACAATTTTAAATTTATTCTTTTAACCAATGCTACAACAAACATAAAAATTAAGGAATTCATAGGTTTGTGATTTATTTTACATTTTAACATAATGTCCATGGAAGCTGTTTTTTTGGATCAATGATATCATGCTTGTATTTTTTTTAGTTGAGCTAATAAAGTATTATTATGAGTTCAATTGGTTATGGTTATCTAATCTAGAATTACATCAAGTTTCAGATTTTCATGTCAAAAGTTCTAATACCAACCAGTAGCAAATTTTAGTTTTTTCCATTTTCATACTAATGTAACTCTTGTTTCCTATTGCTTTAACGTAATTCTTCAAAAATAATGAAACAGAAATTACTCATATCCTACTCAAGTGAGGTGAAATAAAGGAAGACATCATCAATGCACGGCTATTCAAACCCGATTGAAAAACTCATGGAACAAGAAATCCAACATCGATGTCAAGAGAAATATGGTCTAGAGTAATCAATTTCACCATAACTACCAACAAAATTTTAAACCCACAGTAGCTACAATTTAATGGGAAAAACCCACAATCTGAAAAAATACATCAAATACACTAACAATACCTCAAAGATTAAAGACAAAAGAAGAGATTCAAGAAGAAAACCTCAAAACCTCAAACTTGAAGTATCTTCAGCTATAACCTCGATTGAAGAAGAGAACCTCCAGCAATTGAAGAAGAAAACATCAAGTTTTTTTTTAGATTTCACAAGAAACCCTTCAGCCCTCCATTTCCTTAGATTTCACAAGAGGTTTGAAGAGAGAAATGTGTTTAGATTTGAAGAAAAAAATGGGATTAACTTTAACCTAAAATGACAGACATGAAGGACTTACCATAAGATTCATACCACTGTAAAACTCCACAAGCTTGCCCTAAATGGATGAAAAATTAGGTCAAAGAGGAGAAGAGTGACAACGTTTTTTGTTTTGCTTGTTGAAGAGATGAGAAATGGATTAAGAAAATGTTTGCCTTATTTGTATCGATATCTAATAGAGAGAAAAATAAATTATATTTAAGAAATTAATTAAAAATAAAGTAGAATGAAAAGTTTTTGGCGGATTTAGCCAAAATAAGAGAGGGAAACTATGGAGGGATTTAATAACCATTCCAATAGAAAATATTTCGTGTTAAATGTTGCCATAGATGCCTTTATGGCAACGGTTCTACTAACTGTTGGAATATGTAAGTCTATTGCAATGGTTTTCACACAGTGGCAACATATTTATTATTTAGTTGTATCAAAAACAGCCAAATCTTTTGGCAACAGTGCACACTGTTGCAATAGACACTCTATAGTAACGATTTCTTAAGCATTGCTAAAATATCTGTTGTTGTAGGCCTAATTTCTAGTGGTGGGCTATTGAGAAAGTTTAGCTCATTAGAGAGAGGTTGAGAACGGCTCAATGTAGACAAAAGTCTTATGCCGACGAAAGAAGAAGGGATCTAGAATTTGAAGTTAATGATTGGGTCTATTCGAAAATCTCACCCACGAAGGGTGTGATGAGGTTTGGCAAGAAAGGGAAACTTAGTTCCCGGTATGTAGGTCCATATCAAATTTTGCAACGTATTGGGAAGGTTGCCTATGAGTTGGATTTGCCAAATGAGTTGGCTCTAGTATTTCATGTTTCTATGCTTATGAAGCGTATTGGAGATCCGGTGTCCATTATACCCCTAGTAGGGTTGGGAGTTGACGAAAGCCTTTCCTATGAATAAGTTCAAGTAGAGAACTTTGACCGGCAAGTCAAGAGATTGAGAAACAAGGAAATAGCTTCCGTGAAGGTTTTATGTAGAAATCATTTAGTTGAGGGAGCTACTTGGGAGGCCATGGCTGATATGAAGTCCCAATATCCTCATCTCTTTCCTTTTATTCCTAATCAAGCTTGAGGTAAGTAGTTCCTCTTCAGTTTTAGTGTTTTGGGAGTCATATGAGTGGTATGTGCTTTTCCATGATTTCCTTATGTTATGCATGTTCTTGATGAAATTCATGTTTTGTAAGAAAATGATTTTTGATGATTATGTGCCTCATGTTGTTGTGCATTTGGTATGAGTTACCTATTTGACTTAATGAGATGAGTTGATGAACATGCTTTAGTATGCTTTTGAGAGTAATTGCATATGGGCTACATGATATTGTGTTGAGCATGATTTAGTTGGAGAAGGTAGTTCCTGCGATGAATATGAGAAATGTTAACTTTCATCCATAATGGATTGGTAGATGTAGGTCCTACTTCCTTGTATTGCATTGATTATGTTTTAGATGGAGTTGAAGTTTCCTCCATTGAATTGTGCAGTATCTTGTTGTTTCATGCATGATGGGCTGCTAGTCTTGATTCTTTACTTCCGTAAGGTGTCTAGATCGTCATTCGAGGACGAATGTTCCCAAGGTGGAGATATTGTAACACTCCGGAAATTATAGGCTAGAACTAGAGCTAAACGTTAAGGTTATAGTCAAGGAAGGAGGGCAAGAACAAATGCAAAAGGCCAAGAGCCAAGGGCCAAGGCTACCCAAGTCTTGCTAGGGAACTGCCCCAAGACCACGAGGGACTGCACAACCAGTGGTGGTCACCATGAGTCGTGGTGCCACTCGTGGATGTGGATGAAGTAGCCTCCTTAAGGTTAACTCAAATTGACTCTTCTACACGAGCCACTTCACGGCTCGTGAAGCCTTAAACGGCTCGTGGGAGTGACTTTGGACTTGCCTTAGTTGAATGTCCATGGAGGTTGGCTTGGCCTAGCCACTGCCTCAAGGTGCATGAGAGGGACCACGACTCGTTGTCAAGACCACGGCTCGTGGAGCCCTTCGTGAGGTTGCCTTGGGCATGTGAGCTAAAGGCACAATATGCCTAGCTACTGTCTCAAGACCACGAATGGGACCACGGCTCGTGGAGCCCCACGTGGTCCCTGGCAGCTCACTTTCAGTGAGGGATATTTTGGGGATTTCATGTTTAATTCCAATTGAAGTGGAGTCATTTTGGGTAAGTTTGGGGTCATTGTATAAGTCATTTTAAGTCAACACCCATTTAACCCATTATTTCCAAAACCCCCAAATCAAATCCCAAAAGTTCATCTTCTCTCAAAATTTCTCTCTCTCAAGGAAGAAGAAGAGGAAAGTTGAAGCTAGGGCTTGAAGAAACAAGGATTTTTCACTCAAATACTTTGGAGAATCATAACTAAGGTATGGTAGTCATTCATCCATGGATAGTTTTCATCCATGGAGTCCCTCCAAACTCAATTTCTAAGATAGTAATTTCCCCAAAAGTTAGGGTTTTACTCCAAGTCATGATTTCATTTTCAAAAATGATTTTATTGATTTAATTACTTGATATTATTATTGAATTGATGATTTATTATAGTTTTAATATGAAATCTACCAAGAATCCATGAAACCCCATGTCCCCAATTTATGACCTTGTGATGTGGGGGAATTGTAGAAAGAAGAGTATTATGAAATCATGATTATAGTAATTGTAGCAATTGAATCATGTTATTATACATGTCGAATGTAGTAATTCTAGATGTATTGATGGATTGTGATCTATGGTCCTTGAAGGGCAAATTATGAGAACTATGCATGACTATGAGATTTATGAATATCCTTTATGAACACTTTGAAAGTAAACTAAATATGATTCTGATCTAGTTGTTGTGTTGTTGGATGATTATCCTTATGTACACATTTATGTATGAATATGGTATGAGGTGAGAGGTGTTCTCACAATATGATGATTCTAGGATTGAAAGGCTATTCTCACCCATTGAATCTATGAGCTATATTATGAATTATGTTGGAATGAGTGTCAAGACATTCTCCGTGAATATGAACTTAAGTCAAGACTGAACTATGTAATCTATGGGAATTAATGTTTAGCACCAAGTGGATATGAATATGAGATGGAAGCTTATATGATAGTTGAGTCGGGCTTCCCAAATGGGTTCCTTCTACCTTAGTTGAATTCGGGTTCCCAAAGTATGTATCTCATGAGATGGAAAGTCTCTACCATAGTTGAGTACGGGTTTCTAGTAGAAATCTCCTTATCCCATAACTATGTGTCCACATAGGTCTGTAGCTAGTGGATCCACTTAAGCTAAGAGTACGGTTCTACCTTAGACAAGTATAACGACCCTTTTTCGGTGTGGGGTAGACAACGGATTTCATGTTAGCTCACATGGTCTATGTCGGTTAAGGCTTATTTCCCACCAGTACAATAATATGAACAAGAGTATGAATTATGAACTATAGCTACTCAAGAAGCTTTACTTTGTATGGGTAGGATTATGGGATCTTATTGATGCATTGCACAAGTATGTTTTAAGGGTATTCATGGTATGTTCCTTTTATGATATGTTGATCTATGAGTTCATTATGTTTATGAATTATGCTTTTCCACTATCTTCAAAATGATGTTTTAACTTAGTAAAATGCATGCATTTAACTAAAATGTCCCTTTTAGCATGTTTTCAAGGATTTTGTGCATGACTATCATACTTAATGCATTTTTGTACTAACTCATATTTTCCTACATTTTTCCCATGTGTAGGGTCCGGTTCTTAAGGCGGTTATAATTTGGTTCAAGCTTGGATTTGACTATTCTCCTTGCTTGTGCTGAGTCCTCATGATTTGAGGAAGGGAGATTCACTTTGAGATTCATTTCTAGTATTTCATTTTCAGATGATGTTGTATTGGCTATGTCCCTTTTCATTTTAACTATTGTAATATATGGCTAATTGAGACAAGTCTAGACTTCCGCTTTTCTTTTAATTGAAAGATTCTTTTGGACTTAAATATTATTTTACTCTTTATTATTCTATTCTTATGTTATGATATGCTAAGTGGCTTATAAGAAGCCTTTCAGGGTTCTATGTGCCTTTTACATTTAAGGGGTACCCTTGGATCGTGACAATATGACTATAGGTTAATCTATACATCATGTATATTAAATGGATGTTTTACTTGTAGTTATGAGGATTATACATGGATAATAGTGGTGTCTCAATTATTGATAAATTCTTATTATTGTCCTTTGAAATAAAGACTCATCACAATTAACCTTCGAATAATTAAGAAATGTGTTAATTAATTTGAAAGTATTTGTTTAATACTAGAGTAATCATTTGTGCTTGGTCAAGATTTCAAGTGTTTATAGACGATTTTGAATAGTAGCAACAACAATAACCATAACAACATACCCAATGTAGTGGATAATGTGATATCCACTTACAAAAGATCTGACTAGGTAGGTAGTTGAAAGATCATCAAAGAAAATGGGACTATGTTTGAGGAAAAATCATTGTGGCGGTAATTCTACCTAGAAGACTGGAGAGCCCAACATATAGGTTCAAGGAGAAAATCAAACAAAGTCATTAATGACAGTTTAACATTTTCAAAATAAAATTTATGGTCCATTCTCATGGTGAGACAATGTTAAGTTTCAAGGACAATATATTAAGACTTTTTAATAAGTTCTATGTTTGATATAGGTTATATAAAATGGTGTATCTACGAAATAACACATTTTGGAATCACCTATGCAAGTGTGAAGTGTAAGCCACTTCAATAAGAATTTGGTAGGGCCAGTTCTGTACGCATTTATGAACGGGGAAGTGTTTATGGATGAAGTAAACAAAACAATGATAACCAAAATAGTTTAAGGGTTAATTCTGTGACTTATGTTTTCTATATATACACCAAATTTGGACGATTCAAAGATATTAAATCTGCCGATTGACCAAGTATATCTGATGTATGTTCAGTAGGGATGGTTATCTAGATGCAATTAATCCTTTGTGATGAATCACAAAGCTTTTTCATGCATATATTTTAACAACAATTTACCCATTCATGTGGGAGATTTTTTGGTCTTAAATGGGTTGGATGGAAAATGAAGAGTTTTGAATGTTCTAAAAAGTTATGACGTTTCCGAAGACTTGTTATTTATTTTTTTGAAAGATTGTGACATTTTTGAAAGATTGTGATCTTTCTGAAGGGTTGTGACTTTTCCAAAGAATTGTAACCTTTTCGATAAGATACAATAAGCACTTGTTCATACTGTCCTTTGTTCTCTATAAATAGAGGGGTATCTCTTATTTCTCACATTAAAGAGTATTAACTTTGAAAGATGATATAAAAATTGATGTCTAGCTTTCTTCTTGATAAAAACAAGTTTCAGATAGATTATTGAGGGAAATCACTATGTAATAGCAAAAACAAATATATTTTTGTAGGAAAAGGGATACTTGTGATAGGATGTTAAAGATTAATGTCGAAATGCTTAAAGTTTCTAGTTTTATTACATGTTCTTTTCCACCAACTTTTGGCATGCTCATTTATGTTGTATTAACAATTCTTATATGGGAGTAATGGGTAGTATAGGATTAATTTTAGTTACTAATTTTTTTGAAAAAAGTTAGTCTTGTCGTAAAGACAAAATCACTTAAAGACCTCATTTTTAAGATGACAGAGAACTTGATTTATTAGATTTTGTTCACACTGATATATGTGAACTTGAAGGGATTTCTTTTGATGATTCATCTTTCACTATCAATTTTGGCAAAATGTGGTTATTAGTTATTTAGTAACTCTGGTAATGTCTAGCTAATAATTACTCACTATTCTATCTCATGTATGTCTTGTACATGATTCATGTAACCACTAAGTCATAAATTTTTTTCATTTATCTACCTACATTATTAACCCACATTTTTCCTATTTATTACGAGATATTCTTTACCTATATGTAGTGGTGTTCTTCCATTATATTGAGTATAAGAAAAATATAGATTGGATAAAAGTGTATAGAAAAAAGAGTTTTATTTAGTTGAAGGAAGGTTATCTTTTGGTAGAGCTTAGGACTCAATTCTTGTCCACAATTTGTTGAGTTATAATGTTTTGTTGGGTTGTTATGTCTTGTAGATGACAAGTCAAGAAGATTACTATTGGCTGATACAAATTTGTCGCAATGAGCTTCAATCTCCTTAAAAAGAATGAGATATTCGTTCAGCTTGATGATATTCTATTATCTTCATTTTATTTTTCAATTGTAATTATAATTTCATTAATACTAAAGGTCAAATCTAACGAGTAAATCAAGACGCGTGTCCATTACCACATTACGAATTATACTATACCATTTGTTTCGATAAACAATTTCCTAATCGTACTTAGTTCCACATTTGTTTCCAATTTATAAGAAGTGACCAATGTCTTAAATCTCAGGATGTCTATAACAATACCACCTAAATGGAACATTAATTACAATCCTAGCCCATATATACATTCATATATTATTTTGTTATATATTTGAAAATGAAGGAACACTCTTTGCCTTTGGTTGTCAAGTTGTTAGAAGAGTACAAGTCTATATTTGACTGGAAATTTTGTAGATGGCTTCTTCCACCAACTATCTACGTTGAAATATAATACTAATTAATAGGGATCCAAGGGCAACTATCACGCCCGGAGCCTACACCCTGGACGTGGCCGGCACTCGAGAACTATTGTTCGCCGCAAGTAAACCCTTGGCCTAGCTTACTTACTCAGCGGAAGACTTTACTCAAGATAAATACTTTTAAAACAAGTAAACTGAACTGCTCAAAATATAACTTAGAATGTATTATAATAACATTCACTGCCAAAGTGGCAACTCAAGTCTCAACTTAACTGAAAGGGAAAAGTAAAGACTCATGAACTAACATCACTAACTCTATCTATGAAGCCTCTAAACAACTGAGTTGGACGTCGGGGCAAGACTCATGACATCCTAATAAACTAAAATACTGAAAGCAATAAAAAGGATCCTCTGGAAAGCTAGGAGGCTCACCAACTGACTCTGATTGCTCAACTGGATCAACGAGGCGCTGGATGCTAATTCTGATTACATGCGTCTGTATCATAAGACGATGTAGGCCAACTGGCATCAGTACATTGAATGTACGAATATGCGAGTTGGAATACTAAACATAACATAGGCTTGAAAAGAATCTGAAAGAAAAACTTACCTTGGCTTTAATCAACTCCAGAATAACTTAACTCAATATAAAGCAATAAAAACATGAAATATATAGAAAGCTTGTAAAACAGTGGAAAACAACTTAGTTCGTTAAAGAAGATGCAATAACAAATTCAATCTTACTCATATAATAAAGTAATATAGTTTATGTGGGAGTTTCTCTTCACCTGTTAAGTTTTCTCTTCTCTAGTGGAATAAAGTATTTTTCTATCAATATGGGGACACAATGACAACCTTGTCTCTAATACATCAACATCAAGTTTTATAATGTGTTCGACATGTTGTATGAGAATCATGTCTATTGTTTGTGCAAAAATGTATTGGGATCTTAAAGGTAATTTAATGTAAAATATATTATTCAGCACCAGAATTGAAAGCATAGCCCAAATATATCTCCAATTTGTGGACAAGATGCTAGTTCTTGTTGCATCTTTGACATGCATGAGCTTAAAGATATAATCTATAACATTTCTTGATAAATAACTTATTAGATCTTCTTAATCAATTTTGGTAGCTGCTATTTTAATATCATCTATTAGAAAATAGTTAAATAGTCTTAGGATTAAGACTTATGATCCAAAAGGAAAGGGAAAGGGGAGAATTTATACCTACAGATATTAATTTTGAGCCATTGATTAGAGTCTAAAATATACAACACAAAAACAAGTATGAATATGTGGTAATGAATGTATTCCATTGGAAATTGCATCTCTAACTAATGTTCGCTTTTGTTTCCCTCATAATTTTTTTTCACTATTTAGCTAAAAGGAATGAGGGAGGTTCAGGTTGTTACTTAAACTCATGTTTAAGAAATAGAAAAAATCACCCAGAAATACAAACCACCACACTAATCACGGTGTTGTATATATTTTTTTTTGTTAATAGAGTTTTTATTTATTAATATTATTAAGAATCACTTTAAGAAGTGTGAACACACTAGTTAAAATATTAAGAAATTTCTTATGTTGTCAAGTAGACTTCTTCTTCTTCTTCTCTTTCTTCGCCTCCTCCTCCGTCTCCTTCTCCTTCTCCTCCTCCTCCTCCTACTCCTACTCTTCTTCCTCTCCCTCTTCCTCTTCGTCTTCCTCTTCCTTTTCCCCTTGTCCTTGTCCTTCTCATTCTCCTCCTCCTTCTTCTTGTTTCCTTTTTCTTCTTCTTCTTCTTCTCCTCCTCCTCCTCCTCCTCTTCCTCCTTATTCTTAGAATTTTTGCTAGTTTTTGATATGTTGACAGATTCATCACTGTTGGTGTTCCTCTTTGAATATGTTTTTGAGTGGGTTTTTTTAAGGAAATTTGAAGATTTTTTTATTTTATTAATGTTAACAAATGGATTTATTTTAAGATAATACTCGTGAACTAGTATCCAATTTGTCACATTTTAATATTTCAAAGTCAAATTGTAAGATCTTTAATCAATATTTTAATATGTATATTTTCGTCGTATTAATATGAGAAGGATATCAATTTATTGTATTGGTGAAACTTCATATAGTTTGACTTTCTGGAACTGACATTTCAGTCACCTAGTCGTTCATTTGGTTTTTATGCAGGTTTTCGTGTTTGGAGCTTTTAAACTTGAATAGTTGAATTCAATTAAACTTAATGTAGTTGGCCTTAGAATTTAATTATTTCGAAAAGTTGATTTTGGTCTATAAGAACTTTCAGTGCGGGCTTTGAGGCTTCTAGGCTCATTCTAAGCTATCTTGTGGATTTTGGCTTCAAATGAAGCTTGAGTGTGCAATTCACTTCTTATCGAGGAAACCTCCATAGGAAGTTTTGATATATTTGTTAAGTATGAAATGTTGAATTTGTTGGGGTAGCATAGTTCAATGTATGCAAAGGGTTCCGAAAGAACCATCAGTTCCCTTCGAGGCATTTTGCCAATTCCTAGTTTTAGCTGGTGTAGACATTGTTGGTGCACCGAGTCTTGCTCTTAGCGTTGACATGCCTTGAGCCATAATTGCAAAGGCTAATGAATTTGGTCACTACTTTCGTGGGCTGGGCGTCGCGTTCATGGAAGACATGGACTCCGACCCTTCACATTCGTAGACTAAGTTCTACATTTTCGTAAAAGGGTCAGAGTTGACCTAGCCCAATTGAACACCATGATCACGCCATGGGGGACGCATTTGTGGAGGTCATTTAACTTGACTTTTAATTAAGACCAGTCCTGAATTTCTTGTCATTTCCAAAGTTTGAAAAGTTGAATTCTTGATCTCTAAAGCTTCGATTGAGCTCATTTTTATTGTGTTGGGTAGTGAATTGATGGAGCTTCATAATGGCATCATTAATATTGCATTGGGGACTCGTCTAAGAGGTACATTCTCATTCTGAACCTCCTTTCTTAGTTTTAAATGGTGTTTTGTGATTCTAGTTGTTGCATGGGTTGTTTTGGGTCTTGTTAGGGTTCCAGTTATGTTCATTCTTTCGGCACAAGTTCCTTGGAACTTAATGGGACCAATTGAAAAAGTCAATTTTGGAATTCCTTACATCTGTCCCACAGTGTTTTTTTTCTCAATTTTCATCTTCAATTATTGTGATTAGGTGTCAAAATGTTAATATTGATGTTGTGGTCATTTATTTGATAGTGTAGCAGGGATCGGGGCTGTTCAGAAGGGTAAAGCTCTAATTTAGTTGATTTTGGAGTGTGTAGTCAGCTTTGATGTAGGTTATGGCTTACTGATCTTAGATTGAATTTGTGTTGGTAACTTGATGTTGCTTAGCTAGTTTTGGGTAGGGTTTCTAGGTTATATCATGTTTAGTGGATAAAACTCAGGCCTTAGCCTTTTTTATGGGTAGTTTGTGAAAATTGAGCGTGCCTACCTTGTTTTGTATTATTTTATCATGGATTTTGATATCTTTATGTTGGGTTTTATTGATATTGGTGGCTATTCCTAGGCATTAGCCTAGTAATAAGCTAGTGATTGTCTTGGACATGTTATTTCGAGCCATTATGCTTTAGAAATCATCTGATCTCTCTTTAGACAACTTAGCTCCCTATAGACTTATATAGTAGACTTCGGTCTGAAAGTTTGAATCCTTAGCTAGGGGACACCTTATCTCTTGTAATCATTCATCAATAACAACCCTTATGTTTCAGCCTTTATGTGTTTCTTTTGCTATTTTAGGCGTTATTGGTTATATTGGATAGGGTCTTGGGTTTTGAGATATAGTGGGTGCCTAGTGGCTCTGAAAGAGGTTTGTCTCTACGGTACACTCACGGATGAAGAAGAACATGTAATTTGGAGATATTTGGAGTCTTTTAGCAACAATTCGAGGCACTACCCCATATATTTTAGTAACAGTTCAAGGCCCCGGTGTATCTCTTTTAGCCACAAATTGAGGCCTTGAAATATCTCTATTATCCTTGGTACAAGTTTTGGAACACTTCTATTAGTCGAATTTGAGTCCTGACATGGTTGTTCTATTGGATTCTTCATGGTGCCCTCTCCATGGTTTGAGTCCAGGGTTGGCCGTTTCGGTTCTGGAATACTTTTAGTCTTAGCTAATGTTATCCTTAGATCTTCTGTTTACTCATCATATTATGGAACTACATTTGGATTATTTACTTTCCAACTGGGTGAGAGTGTAGCTTCTTGCTTATGAGGGTCTAGTTAGGTTATAGATTGATGATTTACTTTACTGTTGTATTTCATTGTTTTTTGTGGTCATTAAAGTTAGACTTACCATTACTCTTTCATTCATATGACCTCTTATGACTGTTTACTTTCTTGCTTTTCATATTGTTTTTACTTTCCAAACTCAATCAGACTATGATGCCTACTTGCTACTTGCAGTTTTGGTACTCATGCTCCACTCTGAATTGCTTACCGAGCGCTAGCCAACAATGGTGATTCAAGCTTTTTGGGGAGATCTTCAGAGATTGAGGGTGAGCTCATGGTGTTCTAGTTCGACTTATCTCCATCTATAGATAGTTTTGACTAGTCTTTTGAATTCAAGAAAAGTGTGTACTTCTTGGTCTACTTTTGAAACTTGTACTCTTTTAGTGGCTTTAATATGTACTTTTGTCCACCAGGTCGTGGGATTGGATCATTTACTCTGTATATATTATATTGATCTTATATCTCTTTTCCACAGTGTTTTCCTTTATATTCTTATTAATTCCTTGTAGGTTGTTGATTCTATTAAATATATGTGTTACTTGTCCTTCTGGGATGTGGATTAACTTACCTACTAGAGGGTTATAATAGGTGTAATCATGACTCGAGTTTTTGGGTCATGACATAAAAGTTTTAAGTAGTTCAAATATGTTATAGAACTCCCCAAAATGTAAGTGTATTTTTAAAAATTAGATACTAGTTCTAGGGGATGTCAAGTATTTTCTCAAAATAGAATCATTTATCGAAAAATAAAACACAAAAAACCATTATTTTTCCAATAAAAATACAAAAAAACTTCTCCAAACTGGAAATACCACCAGTTATGAATATGTCAAAACATCAAAATACTTACAAGAGAAGCCATCTTGAAACTCTCCAATAGTGTGAACCAAATGTGCCAATGTCAGCGACCTAGAATTTTATTCTTCAAAAACACCTTACTTATCTTCTCTTTTGTCTTCATACTACCCCTGTCTATCCTCTATATACTTGGGCAATCATCTCTTCAAGTAAATTTTATATTTTATATTATGATCAATTGTAGTATGTGATTTAGATGAAATTTTACTTTACCCGTTAATATATACATATATATATATTTTATTTTATTTTCTTTTAAATAGGGTTGATTGTAGTTAATCATGCTGGTCTATTGAAAAGAATGAATTCTTCAATTATAGTTTTACTTTTGAGTGCTTCGAAATGGACTATGCTTAACGACCTAGAATTTCATTCTTTAAGGCAACCTTACCAACTTCCTCTCTTGTCTTCATGCTACCCCTGATCATCCTTTTTATACTTGGGTAACTTATTTTTTCATAAAAGTTTTGTATCTGTCAATATGATTAATTGTTGTAAGTGATTTGTATGATGTTTTACTTCAACCATTGATCTTTTCTCAAAATTAGGATTCATTAGCGCTTACCTCGTATATATATTAACAACAATATGCTAGTGTAATTCCATTAGTGGAAGCGGGATCTGTAGAGGATATAATGTATACAAACCTTATTACTATCTTTGAGGGATAGAGAGGTTATTATCAATAGACCCTCCGCTCAAAAAATATAATTGGCACATGAAAGAACAAAAGAAAAAGAGACACAAAAATTGCAGTGTACAAAATAAATGTAGCGAATGATTTTAATACACATTAGAAAAAAAAGAAACTACGCGATACATAAATCATACTACTAGAAGTATGACACCAATCAACTACATACTAGCTTTCAACCTTAATCCTCGACTTCCATACCTTCCTATCTATGGTCATATCCTTAGTAACCATGTCAAATCAACTCCCCCAGTTCTTCTTCACCTATAACTCTCCTAATATCTCCTACAACCAACCTTTACAGCCTCCTCATTTGTATATCCTCACACTTCATATATTTTAGAACCATCTTAGTCTTGCTTCCCCATTTTTTTTTGCCATAGAGGTCACCCCACCTTGTCTAGTATAACGTCATCCTTAATCATATCTCTATGCCTTTGCTTACACATCCATCTTAGCATCTTCATATTTATTAGCTCTATCTTCTGAACAATAATATTCTTGATCGACCTCAACTCTACCTTGTATAATAGTATTGGTGTAACAACCATAATAAATAACATACCTTTCAACCTTGATAACACATTTTTATCGCATACCCTAAAGTTGAACCTCTATTTCATTCATCTTTCTCTAAACATTATGAGACATAATTTTCAATCATCTCATCTACTTGAATTACAGATCCAAGATACTTGATGTCTTTGTTATGACTAGTGAGTAGATCTTTACTTCTAGCTTGACCTTATGTGTTACTTTAGTAAACATCCACTGAGTTACTCTATCATAGTCCTACTTCATCTAAAACCTCTAGATTGTATTGCCTCTTTCAAAAATTTCCATCTATCATAACTCTATCGTGCATCTTGTTGGTCATTTATGTTATTTGTGAATAACATACAACAATACACCTCATCTTGTATATGTCAAGTCAATACATCCATCACTGAGGAAATAAGGAATGGGCTAAGGCATAATTCTTGGTGCATCACAATCACGGTCAAGAAATGTACCTCTACCGTTCTATTCTAAATTCTTGTTCTACTGTACATGTCCGTAATAGCCTTAATGTGAGCCCGAAGCACACCTCACCTGTGTTTGACATTATCATATGGTTTTTCTAGGTCTATGATTAATAAGTGTAAGTCCCTTTTTCTTGTACGTATATTGATCGAACAACCTCCTTACATGATGGATGACTTCTGTAGTTGAACTCCTCAATATTAATCTTAATTAATTTTCAAATATTGACATATCATTTTTCATCCTCATGTCTATGACTTTCTTCAAAACTTTCATAGTATAACTTTGTAGATTGATACCCTTAAAGTAAATGCAATTTTAGTATCACCTTGATTGTTCTTGTTTAATGGAACCATACAACTCTACCTCTATTTCTCTGTAATTTAATCGTCCTAAAAATGACATTATACTACTCATTAAACTACTCCATATCTACCTTTCATGTATTATTCCAAAAGTCCATCAAGATCTTGCCTGCTTAGGTCTTTCTTCCCTTCCTCATCTAACAGATAACCACCTTAACCTTTGTGGATCTATAGTACCCAAAATTTATATGCCTCTCGGACTGCTCTAACTCCTCTGGCATGGTATTCTTATCATTTTCTTCCTTCATGATCTTAAAGGAATATGTTCGGTATCTTTATTTAATGTGTTTCACTTTTGTCAACACTTCGACAATTCTTGAAGAACTTTATTTGATAAAAATCATTTATACTTCTCTGACTTGTATTGATCCTACACAACTTTCAATCCCCTCCTTTGCACTTGATCTTGTCGTCCCGTCCTAAGATTTTTACTAACACCATAAATAAACCTTATTAGATTAGATTTATTCTTGGACATATTTATTCCACTACCAATATGCTTTTATGTCTAATTGGGTTACCCATCGGGAACCCTAAAACCTCCCTAGTTGTTTATTCTTATTATTCTTTCCTCTTCTCCTCCTCCACCTCCTTATTCTTTCTTCTTTTTCTCCTTTTTCTCATTCTTCTTTCTTCCTCTTCTCCTTAATCTTTTTCTCCTCTTTCTTCTTCTTCTTCTTGTTCTTCTTCTTCTTATTATTATTCTCCTTATTCTCATTCTTCTTTCTTCTTCTTCTCTTCCTTCTTATTTCTTGTTCTACTCTTTCATCTTATCCTCCTATTCCTTCTTCTTCTACTTCTTCTTCTCCTACTGTTTCTTCTTCATTCGATTTTTCATCTCCTTCTCTTTCTCGTTCTGCTTCTTCTGATGCTTCTCTTTTCATCTCCTTCTTCTCCTTATTGTGTTGGAAATTTTGATTCAAATATCAATGTGTTTTTATGTCCCTTAGGGATATCTCTTGATATTTTATCACCTCCCTAGTTGTTCTCTTGATAAAGTTAGGTATTCTAGACTTAAACCCTCTCTTATTTTTCTTCTTCTCCTTCTCCCCCTTCCTTTTTTTTTGCCCTTATTGTCCTTCTTCTCCCTTCCCCCTCTTTTTCTTCATCTTCTTCTTGTTGTTGTTGTTGTTCTTCTTCTTCTCCTCCTCCTCCTTCATTTTCTTCTTCTTCTTTTCCTTATCCTTCTCCTTTGCCTACTCCTTCTCCTTCCTCCTCCTACTACCTTTTTTTGTTCTTGTTAAGCACTTAAAATCTTGGATTTGTCCCTACGATTAATTAATTCTAATTCATCTACCTGTTTGAGTACCACAACTTAAATCTTTTAGTTTGATTCTAGTGTTGGTTTCTACACATTTAATTTTCTTGATGTAATAGCTACATTGATCTTCTTGTTCTTCTTAAGATTTTTTACTAACTCCATTGAGCTTTTCATCAATTTTCCATGTTTTAAGTCCTAACTCACAATTTAGGAACTCTCTTGATACTTTTATCACTCCAACCTAACCACCAAACTTCAATTCATATTGAGGAATTGATCTTAAAATATCATCGTATCTAGAAGCCACTAATGCAGGTTATTGAAATAATCTAGTTTAAAACAATTATGCAAGAAAGCAACTAACGGGGTAAAAACGAATTAAAATAGTTAAACAAACAGGCCAATAACCAAATGGACAAGCAAGGAAGGTAAAATAGTGAATAAAGAATGAAAAAAATACCTAAAGAAAATACAAGCACAAATGATTGATAATACAATGAATCAATTCAAAGTAATTTGATATATCTAACAATGAGAAAAAGTATCAAAGTAGGTGTAACGACCCGAGAGCACCCCCTAGCCGTTACCGGCGTATTCGACCTCTCGAAGGTCTTATGCAAGCCCTTAGCATTCGTCATAGCATTTGTCATAGAAAAATAGCGGAAAATTTAAAACTTTTTCATAATATAACATAAGACTTAAAAAGTCACCTAATTTAAACCTTTAATACAAAATCGGAGTACTGCGTCTCAAGGTAGCCATATTAAATCACGAGTACAACACAAGAGGGGCATAGCCCTTACAATACAAAAGAAATTACCATCTAGTGCATAGAACTTAAGGAAACTCTTTAACATAAAGGTTCTTGAATCTTTAAGGACCCACCCGAACTTGGGAATAGTAAGCCAAGCTCATCACTTCTAGGAAAGGCCCTTTAGCCACCACCACCTACACTTGGTGTAAAAAAGATGAAGAAGAATGGTGTTAGTACAAGAATGCACTAAGTATGATAACCATGCAAAAACATGCTTTTAAAAGGGACATCTAATTGGAAACCATGCGTCATGCCTTTTTAGAGAAACTTCAAGAACATTTAGTACAATAGGCACAGTATAAACCACATACATCATCATACACATGGAAACCATTCATAATTGCACATAGAGCCACTTATAACATTATAGGCACATTCAATGCATACAATACATTACCTTCCTCTTTATCATAACTCCTTTCCCAAGCAACCCTTAGGGAATACTTGGTGCAATGTATCACCTTAAGGTTACCAAGGATGAACTTACATATAGCCTTCATCAATCCAGCCACATATATTCATAGAGTCATAAGCACACTATAAGACATTGTCTTCACACGGGAACCATCACCTAAGACAACCCCTAAGTCACACTAGTACAATGTGCAAGTAGCATCCCATAATACTACTCACACCAAGTGTTCCAAAGAAGCCACCATAGACTAGGCACATCATATTCAACAAGTCATAGCATTTTCATTTAACATTAGACATAAGACCAACATACTTCATAACATCATATAAGGACTCATTCCTTTACTACATCATTAGTCATGACCCATTTAGTTCATATCATAGATAAACCACCCTCACAACCTCATTTTGTGCTATGTACACATGGAGTCCCATACCCCGACATATACTAAACAAACCCATTAAGAAGTCATAAGTGTAATTCACATGCATAATCATACTTCATGTCTTGACATAAGTAAAGTCAACCTTAACATACTTTCATATTAACATACATAGACCATAGTCTTCATTACATAAACAGCCTAATCATAACCTCCCTTAGAGTACACTTGTGCAATGCATAAGTAGGGTCCATAGTCCTACCTACACTAAGTAACTCTTCAAGAAATCATGACTAGAGTTTATATTCTTATCTTAGTTCATTTCTTAACCTTCGGGAGACATTGCCATAACTGACATAGACCATGTGAGCTACATGGAATCCGGTGTTCTACTCCCACACCGAAAAGAGAGGGTACTACTTGCCAAGGTAGGACCTACATACATAATAGTTATCTAGTGGTTCCACTAAGCTAATACCTACGGGGGCACGTAGTTATAGAACAAGGAGATTACTACTAGTAAACATTAACTTACTAAGCATGGAGGTTTCCATCTCATGAGACAACATCTATGTTGCGAACCCGGACTTGCTAAATGTGAAGGTTCTCTTGTGGGAAGCCGGACTTGCTAAACGTGAAGCCCCCATTCTCATCTTTCATGTTCACTCGGTGCTAAGCCCCAACTCCCTTTTTAAACATCTTTAAGCCTTTATTTAACATTAGTTCATAAAATAGGCTTTAGGGACTTAATCCCTCATATCATATAGCTCAAAGGTGTCTAAGATGAGAATGACCTTTCATCATAGAACCTACATTATGTGAGAATGACCTTTCACATAGTCATACCATATTCATAACATAGTCTAGTTTAGAGTACAATTGAGGAAATCTTTCAAGAAACTCACTTTCACTAGATTATCATAAGCCTTATTCATTCATTCATTCATGTATGTGTGTGTCTACATATGTGAGAATCCTTTCACATAAACACCTTTATACAACAAATATTCATACCTTGCTAATCATACACTTTGCATGCATAATAAGATGTAAGGGTGCATATAATAGTTAACCTTTCAATAGACACCATAACACATCATATTTATAGATATACATGTAGAGTGTGTGTGTGTGCATATTGGTCCTCATAGTGACATTATAGCAGCAACATTGATATTGAGGGCACTTCCTCTCAAGGGATCACAACACATTCACAATAAACCCAAATCATGAGCAATTCACATATAAAGCCTTAAGGGATTCTAGACCACTCACCCACACCTTATCATAGGAGACAAGGACACATTCAACATTGAATAGGTACTCCTAACATGTATATGATCAAACATTCATATAGGGGTCATTCCACAATAGTACTTATCACAATCAATCATGTAGACCACACTTTATCCCTAACTTTATCATTCACATTATACTCCTCATCATCAACACACTTTAAACATCATGCTAGCATTGAGGATTTCATACATAACCTTCATAGCACAACTTCATAAACCTATGCATCATAATCATCAATTCACTTCACATCTATTGTCTTCAAGGCCATGATCTCAACATGCATAGATAGACAAGAAGTAAACACCGCCACCATAAGTGGGCCAAACCACACAACATCAATTTTCATACTATAGACTAGAAGTTAGGTCAACTTACCAATTCTCCAAGCCATGATCACTATGGATCAATCCTCAACAATTCATAATCAGTTGACATAGATAGCAATATGAATCAACAATGTAATTCAATAACATAAACATAATCTAAGTACAATTCTATAAACAAAGGGATCAACCCACAACTTTGCCCATAAGACCATAATTCTCAACTCATCAATATACCAACAATTCAACATGAATAGGTATAGATAATCATAGGGAACATCAATACAATCTAATCTACACATAATTTCACCAATAGAGACCATATTCACAAAGACCCACATCATAGGCCAATTTTCGAGAATTTGGGGATCATGGGTTCTTCAAGAAGTCCTTTGAAAAATATCTTAAAAACCTTAATTCCAAATTAATTCATCAATAGAATGATTTAGAAAATCGTTTGACAAGGGACCCATGTTTAGATTGAAAATTGGGAATTTTGGTCTTTGAATCACTTTTGAAAATCTTTGATAGAACTCCTTGAATGAGAGGTTATTCCAGAATCAAGGGTTATCATACCTTAATTAGTGAAGACCCATGAAATTGAAGAAGAAATCAGTTGAAAACCCATCTTCTAGCTTGAGCTTCATCAAGGTCTTCAATGGAGTTTTTGAGAGAATCTATTTTGAGAGGGAAGGGACAATTTGAAGAATGGGGTCTAATTTTAGGTTTTGGGGTTTTAACCAACTTAAAATACCCTAAAATTGGTAAAATAACTGCTTATAATAATTCCCCAAAGTACCCAAACTACCCCTCATTTAATTGGACCTTTTAACCAAGTCAAACTTGAGTTTTATTTTCGCAGATTTCATCGGGAAACAAGTTCGCGACGCGGAGGTGTTCCCACAAGTTTCATAAATTAAATTTCGAGACAGTAGAGTCCGCGACGTGGACCAAACTCTTTACCCTTGGTGGAGCTAGTCTGCGACGCGGACATGCTACCTCCATGAGCAACTTCAAGCTTCCTTGGCAGCTTGTTTGGCCAAGGGTTGGGGTCCTCCTCGGGGACCCTTAGGGTGGTCCCGGGGAGTCATACCCGAACGTTTTGATACTAAAAATATTTATTAAGACACTAGGGTCACCTCCACTGATTTTAGACTTCAAGCAACACATAAAAACATGAACAACATACTAGAACTCACCAACACACAAAATAATAGTTGCAGAACGTCTTGGTTGTCCCTTGACGTTTGACTTCCAAACTATTTAAAACTGACTAAAAAGGCTATTCTTCATTATTTTTAAAAAGTTATTAATGCATAAAACCCATGTGCGGGTCTACTTTATCCTACTTCATTTTGAGGGTCGTTATAGTAGGAATGTTTAATGAGGAAAGCATGAATAACTAATTTATCCAAATAAAATAATACAACTAGAATGATAGAAACAAATTAAGCAATACATTCAAAATCTCTGATAGAAACATCAAATAATAGAAAGGGAATATAAAATTTATTAGGAAAGTGTAGAAATACCTAAAAAATATGAAAAATAAGAACGATCTAACCTGGGTAGAGTTGAGGACTATTTAGACGAATTCAGAACTATCAAACTCACTAAGAGTATGGATCAGAGGAATTAGGTTTCCTCAAAACTCATTGCCGAAAAGGGTTTGGTTTTGCCGTAACAGTTGCTTCGCAGATGCAAGAAACAACACATACACAGAGCTTGAGAGAGGGAAATATATATATATATATATAGAGAGAGAGAGAGACGTAAAGGGCAATCTACATCACTTCACTCCTGTAATCAAGTAGAAGAATAGGAGTACAAGGAGAAAGAAAGAATGAGAGAGAAATAAAGAGGTGACGGATCCCCTACTAAGAAGAATTCACTTTATTACCTTACTTTTATAATTTCAATGATTTCATATCTCTAGTGTATGTAAATTTGTTTTTATATATATATATATATATATATATATATATATATGTGTGTGTGTGTGTGTGTGTGTATTGAGCGGATGAATCTAGATGATATTGTGATATTGATTACAATTAAGGGTGTACACAGTTGATTTGGGTCGGTTATTGGTCAAAATCAAAATCAAACCAAGTTAATCGATTTTAAAATTATCAAAACCAAATAAAACTATATAGTTATTGCGTTAGTTATTATCGATTTTGGTTTGGTTTGATTCAGTTATTCAGTTATTAACCATACACAACAATTAAAAAAACAATTCATTCAAAATGTGAAAAATGACAACAATCCATCCCAAATGAAAAATATTTAGAATAACTGACACTAAAGAAATTTCGATCCCTGAATTTACTAAGAATGAAACTTTAAAATTCACTATTTTTGCCTAGAAGGAAGACACAATGACATATTCAGTTCTACAAAAAATTGTCATATACATGAAACTAATAAGATAATTGTTTTTACCTTTGACATTTTTTCATAAGTAAATTATAAATAAATCTTGATGAAAACATATATAAGATCTTTAAAATTGTTTATAAAATAATATATTTTATTTATATAATAATAAAATATAAGTATATTATTTTCGGTTCGGTTCGGCTATTTCTTCATTTTTTTCAAACAAAATCATAATCAAATCAAATACTATCAGTTTTTTAGAATCCAAAACCAAATTGAAATAAAATTGGTTTATTTGTTATCTTTTCGGTTTGGATAAGTTCTTATCCAAACCGTGAACACGCCTAATTACAACTATTTAATTATTTTTCGAGTTATGAAGAATCATATTCTTTGAAGAGATAACTATACAATTATTTGATCCGAGAAGAATATTTATATCTAACAATGGTATTTAATTGAATGCATACTGACGTATGTGTATATAAAATATTTAGGAGTAGAGTTTTATTGGAGAAAAAAATGGTCATTCTACGTTAATGGGTATTTTAATATTTCAACTTTTAACTCTAAGAGTTTCTCCTTTTTGGAACTATATGATATAATGTATCAAATATTTTCAATAAAAGTCTTAACATATTTTAAAACCTTTTCACCGTTTTATGTTTTTTAGTTTGTTGGTTTGTTAATGATTCATAAATGTTATATTATTAATTCAATGTATATTGAATGACTAACAAAAACATCTTTAACATAATCTTTAAAGCGAATAAGTATCATAACGACATAAATAAAACAAATATTTGAATGCAATGAGTGCCTCACACAATTCATATTTACGAATAAAAAAACTTAGTAGAAATTTTTCCACATTGAAACCCTCTAATTAAATTCTTTTATCATGGTAAAAGGTTTCAAAGTGATAACATCATTAATATATTCTTTAAAGATAATAAGTACCATTACAGAATACACAATAAAAAAAGTCTTTGAATGCAATGAATACTTCAAAATATTCAATACGACAAAAATATTTAGTGGGTACATTCTTTCTCATCTTGAATAGCCAATAAATAATTATGTATATATATTAAATTGTTTCCAAGTAATAATGTAAAAATACATGAACGTATCTTGAATAGCCAATAATTAAATATGTATATATATTAAATAGTTTCTAAGGAATAATGTAAAAATACATGAACGTAAAGATTAGAAAAAAAGAGTATAAAAGAGTATCTAAGCATGGATAAACAATTTTAAAAAGAGAATTTTTTAAAGATGAATATTATTTTGGACATAATTAGATATCTATGGTTATATTTGAGGTATTTACAAATCATAACTACTGTTTGAAATGCTAAATTAAGAAAATAAAAATATATATGTTATCTTTACTCTCTTCTCTCTTGTCTTTGTCTCTTCTCTTTCCCCTCTCTCTCCCTCTCTCTCTTTTCCTCTCCCCCTCTCGCTCGCCCATCTCCTCTCCCTCTATGCCCCCCCCCCCTCTTTCTCTTTTTTTTTTCTCTTATTATTTTGTATTTTCACATATTTCTCCCTCTTTGTATTTTGTATTTTCATCTCTTTCTCTTTCTCTTTGTATTTTGTAACCCCCCCCCCCCTCTCTCTCTATTTATATTTGTATTTTCACCTCTTTCTCTTTGTCTTTGTATTGTGTATTTCCCCCTCTCTTTATTTATATATTTTGTATTCTCACCTCTATCTATCTCTCTTCTTTGTATTTCATATTTTAGTTTCTCTCTATTTGTATATTTTATTTTCACGTCTCTCAGTCTATTTGTATTTTGAATTTTACCTTTGTCTTTCTATATATATATATATATTGTAACCGGCAAATGTATTTATTATTGCATATAAATGTGTATTTAGGTACTACCTTCTTTTTCCCTCTCTATATTATATATTTGTATCTTTTTCTCTGTATTTTTAAAAAATATTTTTGAGGTATTATGTGATTGTATTAATTGTATTGATACATGCTTTTAGGTCGAGTCGTCTCTCTTCTTCCTCTCTCTATATATTGTGAAGGTGTGAGGCAAGTCCATTTGTTGTATTTATATGCATTTAGGTTGTATTCCCTCTCTACAACACTACTCTCTCTACATATATTTTTATATTTTTGAGGTGTTAGATGACATTATTTACTATATTCATGTATAAATTTAGGTTGTATTCTATACTTGCACCTTTCCTCTATCTCTCTTGCTTATATCATTTGTATGCATTTCCTCTTATATCATTGTATTCATTTTCTCTTGTATCACTTGTATCCAAAACTCTTGTATCACGTGTATTCATTCGCGCTTGTAGCACGTGCATTCATTTATTTTTGTATCACTTGTATTCATTTGCTCTTATATTCATTTGATCTTGTGTCACTTCTATATAGATATACATCGATACACATATGTAAATCCTCTAAGTTTCCAACTTGCCTTTGGTAGATAAACTGATACAAAGATACACACATGTATTTACTCAAAGATAACCACTCATCTGACATATATATACAGTGATACACATTTACACACTTATTTCCTCAAAGTTGTCCACTCAGATTTCTAAGAGAAAAAAAATACGGAAAAATTATATTCCTCAAATGCAAAAATGTGTATCGAACCAGAGGTAACGGGATATCATGCCGAAGAGAGACATATGGGAAGAAAGATACAATATCAAAATAAAAGAAACAGATAGAATCAAATATGCATAAGAAATCCCCGAGACCTAGCATCAATTGATATTTGAACTTCTAATTGAAACAGGAGTACAAAACAAAGTAAATACAAATGTACAAAACCATCTCTAAATAAAAATAAAGACTATGTTAAAACATAAACGCTCAAGAACTGATTTGAAGAATAAAAATAGAGTGAACTTACGAAATTCCAGCTATGTAATTATTCGATGAAGATTCAAATTTATACAAAGAAAAACCTCACCATTTCCTTTCTAGTTGCCACTTTCAATGTGGATGTTAAAACTAAATAAGACAATGTGCCACTAACAACCATAAAAGGGGCCCTAACTTCAGAAAGTTAAGCAACTAAAGTTAACTAAGTCTAGCTAGAAAATAGAAAGCACTAAACTAAAATAAGTAAAAAACAATAAAAAATAATCAGCTGGAAAAAATGCCAATTGTCTAAAACTCCTCCTTGGCATTTTTGTGACAAACACCAATTCTTTGACTCAGATCTTCAAACCTTTCCTTTGGCAGTGACTTAGTGAAAATGTCAGCTAGCTGGTTCTCAAATGAACAATGAAAAAGAAACACTTCATTAAATTGTTGGACTTCTCTAATAAAATAAAACTTGATCTTGATATGATTAGTTCGACCATGAAATAGTAGATTTTTTGAGATTGAAACTATTGAATTGTTGTCACACATGATCTTGGTAGCTTATGTTTGATCATGGCCCAAGTCCTTCAACATCTTCCTTCGCCAGATGGCTTGATTCACAGCAGATGCAACAGCTATGTACTCAGCTTCTGTTGTTGATTGAGCCGTAGTTTCTTGTTTCCTAGATCTCCAACTAAAACAACTTGTCCCCAAAAAGAAAAGATATCTAGAGGTGATTCTGGAATCATCAACTCCTCCACCCCAATCACTATCCGAGTACCCGACAAGGTTCATAGTTACTTCGGTAGATGTTGGGAAAAAAGTTTCAAACTTTGTGGTTCCTCTAATATATCTTAGCACTCTTCTAGCCACTTTGAAGTGTGTGTCTCTAGGCGAATGCATTAGAGAGAAAATATACAACAAATAGAATGTCAAGTCTTCTTGAATTAGATATAGAAGAGTGCCCATTAAGCTTCTATATATACTTTTATCCATTTTTTCGGAATCCTCAATCTTGCCAAGCTTCACACTAGTAGAGATTGGACTACTCACGGGTTTGCAGTCTTTCATTTTGAACTTGTTTAGCATATCTGAATGTATTTCTGCTGGCATATGAAAAAATCATCACTGGACTGCAACACTTCCTTCCTAAGGAAGTACTTCTTGACACCAATATCAACCATTTCTAAGATTTTCTTCATTTCATCCTTGAACCTTTGTATTAGTTCAATTTTGCTTCCTGGCACAAGCATGTCATCCACATAAATTGAGAAAATTAAGGACTCACTTGCAGTGACTTTCACATATAAAGTATCTTCACTTTGACTTCTACTGAAGCCAAGATGGATGAGATGATTGTCCAAATATCCTTTATCATGCCCTTGGCGCTTGTTTTAGGCCATACAAGGCCTTCGTTAAAAGATAAACTTGATCTTCTTTTCAAGGAACTCATAAACCATCAGGCTCCACATAGATATCTTCAGTAAGGAACCATTCAAAAAAGACAATTTGATATCAAGCTGATGAATCTGCCAGTAACTATGAGATGCAAATGCGAGAATAAGATTGATTGTTTCATACCTTGCTACAATAGAAAATCTTTCCTTGTAATCCACACAATATTGTTATGCGTATCCCTTCATCACCAATCAACTCTTACGTTTGCAAATTGTTCCATCAAGATTGAGTTTTGTCTTGGAAATCCATTTTATACCAATCACCTTGTCATTTCTAGGTCTGTCAATGAGTTGTTAGGTTCCATTCTTCTCGATCATGTCTAGTTCATCTTGCATAGCTCTCCTTCAAGCCTGAGGGTCTTTTGCTTCAACATAGCTTGTTGGTTTAGAGGTAACCAAATTCCACCACTAATAGCCATCTTTTAAGTTTTGAGTTTTCCTCACTCGTACATCATCCACTAGTTCATCTTCTGAAAGTTGAGGGTACTTGTTTGAAATTAAATCAGAATAAGAGGTCTTCTAATTTTTTCCAATCCCAATAGGTTGCTTCGTCAAACTTCACTTCTTGGCTGAGAATTAGTTTTTCTGATTTCAAAAAGAAAATCATGTATTCTTTGGATGAACTATAGCCCATAAATATGCCTTTATGAGCCATGTTGTCCAGGTTACTCCTCTTTGGTTCTTGAACTCGATAATAACATAAACACCCAAAGATTTTGAGATGGTGTACCGGTGGTTTGTTCCCACACCAAGATTTATATGGAGTCATGTCCTGTAAGGCCTTTGTAGGCAATTTGTTCAGCAAATATGCAGAGGTATTGACTGCCTCTCCCAAAATAGATTTGAGATCTTTCTTTTGAGCAAAAGACATCTAGCCATCTCCATTATTATCATGTTCTTCCTTTCACACACACAATTTTGTTGTGGAGGGTATGGTAATGTCAATTGGCGTTCAATACATGTGCTTTCACAAAACTCCGCAAACTGAGAAGAAGTATATTCTCCTTCATTGTTAGACCTTAAAGCCTTAATACTAAGTTTACATGGATTTTATACCAAACCTTTAAATTGTTTAAAAACATCAAAGACTTCACTCTTCAATCTAATGAAAAGAACCAACACATTCTAGTGTAGTAATTAATAAAGAGGAGAAAGTATTTGTTACCACTCAATGAATCTGTTTTCATTGGGCCATAAACATCCGTATGAATGAGCAGAAGTTTCTGGTTAGTTTTACATACTTGATTTTCTTGAAACGGCAATTTTGTTTACTTTCCCAGTTGCTAAGATATACAAACTTGAGTACTTGAAGGAAATTCAGGTATATTTTCCACTAACTCCTTTTTCATCTCAGCGATGCTTCTAAGATTAAAGTGACCAAACCTTTTTGTGCTATAGGTTTGTACATGTTTGTGAAGTAATAGAGAAACCTGCTCAGTTATTTTCTCTTAACCAACTGAAACCATTTTGTTTCTCATCTTGACAAAAAATAATTCTACTCCAAAAGGGTCACAAACAACACATTCACGATTCTTAAAATAAGAGAATAATTATTTTCAAGCATTTGTCAAACACTGAACAAATTTTCACTCATATCAATGGTGTACAAAACATCAGGAATAGTATTTATACATGATATTTTTTAGATAGATACTGTACCTCTGCCATTGACTTCTACAGCCTCAACGTTTCCCACTTTTACATTAGATTTGTAAGTATCATCAAAGAATTTTAACATTTTAGCATCATTGCACAAGTGATGTGTGCAACCACTATCAAGAAGCCATGAATCACAAGATTGATTGATCTAAATGTATGAAACTACTGAGAGTTCCTCCTCATGTGCATATGCAGGTTCTACTACTTGTGCTTGCAAAGCACGGGAGGACTTTGCTCTTGATTTTCAGACCTTGAATTTATGCCCCGTCTGCTTATAGTTGCCGCATATAGCATCAACCCTCCACCAACAGTACTTCTCCAGATTTGTAGTTCTTTTACAATGTTTGAATGGAGGGAACTTCTGCTTCATATCTCAAATATTGTTTCCTCCATCATGCTTGCCCTTATTCTTTTAGTTTAACTATTGCTTTCCTTTACAAAAAAAATGCTTTTGTACAGAGAAAGCTTCTTCAGTGAACTTGTCCGGTCTCATAGTCATTCTTTGCTCTTATGCTTGAAAAGTACTCATTGGTTCACCTAATTAAAGTTTTCCTAGGTCCTTAGATTTTACAAGAGAGGAAATCTTAGATTCAAACCTCTCAAGAAGAGTCACGATAACTTTCTCCACAATTCGTTTGTCTATAAATTCTTCACCAAGAAGTCAAATCTTATTAACAATAAAGGAGATTCGATCAACATATTCAAGGACTCAAACTCTCTTTTCAGGTTCAACACTTGCATTTGATATGTTGTATCGCTGCCTTGATATTCTTCTTTCAACCTATCCCAAACCTCTTTTGTTGTTTTACAAGCCATGATTCTGTAGAACACAGAATCTGCCACAACATTCTACATAAGTGAATTAGGTTTAGATTTCTTTGCCTTCTCTTTATTGTTAGATTTGATCTGAGACAAGGTAGGATTTGTTGGTAGAGCAACAAGTTGTTTATCTTTCGTCACTATTTCCCAAAGTTCATAGGCTTTCAGAAAAGCAAGCATCTTCACACACCAAATTTGGTAATTTTCACTGGTGAAAGTGAATGGTGGATTTAAAGGTAGGATGTTGGATGCCATTTGTGTTGTAGATTAAAACTTTTTGGTCCTGTAAGATCAACTAGAGGCTCTGATGCCACTGTTAAGATAGAAACACTCGAGAACTGATTTGAAGAATAAAAATAGAATGAACTTATGAAATTCCAGTTATGTAATAATTTGCAGAAGATTTGAATTTATACAAGGAAAAGCCTAAACATTTCCTATCTAGTAGCCACTTACAAAGTGGATATTAAAACCAAATTAGAACATGTGTCACTAACAGCCATAAAAGGGGCCACTAAATTCAGAAATTTAAGCAAATAAAGTTGACATAGTTTTGCTAGAAAATAGGAAGCACTAAACTGAATTAAGTAAAAAAAGTAAAAAATAATAAGATGGAAAAAAATGCCAATTGTCTAACAGACTAGTCCAACCATAAAAGGAGAAGGACAACTCCGAACTTCTAGTGCTCACCCAGTCTTCGAATCCAAAAGCTTCTTCACACGAGGAACAAGTCAATGGTGAGAATTCGTACTAGGATCTGCAAGGTGCATAAGTGTAGTATGAGTACCAATAAGTAGTACTCAGTAGGCAGTAACCAACTGATCTACAAAGACAGAAGCAAACGTAGATAATAGGTAAATAAGGGATATATATTACAGGTAGCTAAACAAATGAGAACACAAAATAAAAGTAAGCAGAGACAAGGAAAAAGGATATAAGAAGTAGGTAATTGAGACAAAGCAACGTACCTAGAGGTGCTAGCATAATAACCTTATAACAACAAGATTTTACTACGGAAGTCAACTAACCAAATATATACTAACCATAACAACCACAAAGCATCATAAAAAGATAATAGGCCAATTCAATCCAACTAAGTCTAACAGTATCAAATAGAGGGAAACAAGGGAAATCTAACCCTATCATATAAACCATCTATCATAATATCCCAAGCAACAAAATAATCAAACAATAACCTCACCAAGCCCTCATAAGCCTTAAAGGTATACAACAACAAACATAACCCAGGTATCCCTCAACCATATGACCTATAGTTGCAAACAATAAACAGTTATACTAGTGATATGAGATGCATATAAATGAGAGTTATGCAATAAAATCAGTAGTGCCATCAGTTCCAAGTGCCACATACCAAGTATATACACCTACCTTCTACCTTTTTCCGCTGGAAGGCAAGGCCTAGCCCATGAGGCTGTCTTCTATTATTCAGTGGGTCACAACAATGGATGATTTATAGGGGACTCAGGAAGTTGATATATAACTACTCGGTCTAGATCCAAGACTTTCATGATTGATTCTCTTTAATCTACTCCATTATGGTACCAGAGATATATATCACCAAAATAGTATAGAAAAGGTTAGTGATTTCCTTAACCAATAAAGTAAAAATGTGAACAAACCATCGATTCCTCTATTTTATCAAAAGTTCATTTATCAATGTTAAGCAATAGTACGACGTCCATTAAAAGAGTTTGAGAGTAAAATAAGTAAAACCCTACTTTCTAAAAAATGAAGGTAAAATCAATTCATTTGTTGGGTTCGTACTACAAAACATGTGAAAGAGTTTCAATGCAATGCATGTCATATCTAGAATCCGTACAACCTAATGTATATAACCAGATATCACCTTGTCCCTAGGACATAGAAAATGAATCTAAAATCCAATTGTTCCCCAACCAAGGCCTCGAGCCCAATAATATTCCAACACACCCAACAATAACATCATAATACAATCACTAATATTAAATAAATTGAGGGAATTATGAAGGATCAAACAATTGATAAAGCAACTCAAAGATATCCCTTTTACCCTAAGGTACTACTAAATGCAAAAAAAATAAAACTAATGCCAATCTACAACTATAGTAAGTAACTAAGATTATGAAGCTAAGTATAAAATAGGGATCAACACCAAGTCTATGGGCGTATCGAGGTAAATTACCAAAATACAGAGTAAACCCATGTTTAACACACTAGTAGAGGGTACACCCCATAGTAATTACTACACGGAGCAAATATATTAGCTAAAGGATCATTAGGAACTAATTCTAAGGAACTTAGATCACCACTATTATAAAGTATCAAACATCAATTGCAAAGATGTTAACAATGATGAACTACACCATAACTAAGGAATATCAGCCTAAACTAAAGATTTCATAATGCAATACTAATCTGAGGCAACTATGGGAATTGATCTTGGGCATATATATATGCCCCATTATTGCGAATCACCCATCTTTAATATGAGTTTTAGGACATTCGCTAATCTAACTTACACATTTTGCCTTATGATTGTGAGGATTGCTCTAATATACATGATTAGCCATTTTGTAGGGTTCTTAAAAGGAATGACTGAATCATAAGAGAAAAGGAATCAAGGACGATAAAACAACATTAGAAAGAAGCTTTGTGCGACGCCCCAGCCTCATTGGCGTGATGGAGGCGCGACGCGCCACGCCAAGATCGAATGGGGCCTCATTTTGGTGCAATGGCAGAGCAACGTCCCAGACTACTAGGCGCAATTCTGGTGCACTACCCCAAGGCCTGACCGACGCTTTTGGCGAAAAATGATTTAATAAGGATCCCTTCTTGGGCTAGAATTGCAAATTATTTTCCTAAACTCTTTAAGTAGGACCTTAGGGTTATTTTGTGAGGGTTGGACTTATTTTTGGTGTGCAAGAGAAAGGATTAACGTTTTGTAAAAGATTTCAATTCTCTAACTCTTACATTATTTTAAAATCGCATGAAAAATATTATTTTGCTGTTTTTGAATATTATTAGTGGCTAAACACCATTGTTCTTGGCTGTAGCTATGAATGATTGTTGAGTATCAATTGTTTTGAATTAATTCATGGTTATTTCTTTGAAGTTACTTCTATGTTCTTATTTTAGTATTTCATGCTTTATCACCATAGAAAATCAATATCTTGTCTACTCTGAAACTCGGGACATGCTAAGGTAATTAGACCAGAGAATATAGAAAGCTTGTTCTTCCATTAAATTGAGTTGATTTCTGTTTATGAGTGACACCCAGATTATCACCTAGCTTGGTTACGAAACATGATGAAATATAAATGCTCACCAATTAGGATTGCCTATCCCCGCTCAACAATGTTGTTTGACAACTAATTGGAGAATGCGATTAGAGGCCGGGAGACCATGATCATATAATCAACCCTGTAAATCAGTAACTTGATAACCTAAATTAGTTCATTACTTGAGATACGATACACGAACTCCAATGCATGCTGCAGCCTTTGAATTTTCTCTTACTTGTTTAAAACATCAATTTGAAGTCGTTCGCGTTAGTTGATGAGTCCACAAATTGGACTCATTTAGGCCTTTATTTTGATAGAAATAGTATCCTTGAATTCTTATTTTATCTCAATATTTGATGAAAACTCTTAAGTTTCAGGTATTTGATGTTTTAGTGGAAGCATGGACACTTAGTCACAAAAAGGAACAAAAAGGCTGAAAAAAACGAAGAAGCTGAAGCATGAGCATCGCCAAGAAACATTGTTGATTATCTGAAAGGACAGACTCCACCCTTTGTTCCAGTATGCGAAGCCCTCAAGGAAGAGGATAAAAAAGGCGATGAAAGGAGCAGTCAGCGCTTCACTGAATAGTTTCACGAAGCAGTACTATACCACCCAATTGTCAAGAACATGAAGATGTTATAGGCAAGTACTAAACGGTGATGAGACAGAAGAAGGGCTAGTCGCCGAGTCATTCGCCAGACTCGACAAACCTCGCCGAACTATCCACCTGCACAAATTTCTGATGGCTATAAATACTAAACTATTTATTAGTTTTACAAGTTCCGAACCATTATTATTATTTTCAGAATAGACTAGTACATTTTTAGATATTTTCTCTCAAGTTTGGAGAGGGTTTTATGGGAGACTTGAAGAGAGAAGGATTTCATCTTCCCCAAGTTGGAAGTGGGTCTTCTCCATTCTTCTTCCTTTGCTTAAATCATGGTTTAATTTCTTATACTCATTTGATTTTAGTATCATTTTAGGTGTATTTTGTTATTTCTTGATGTGTGGATAAAAACCCCCATTCTTGGGGTGTGATCTAGCAAATATTTGTTGATATTGTTAGGTCTTGCTTGCTGATAGGGTAGATGTATTTTAATGGTGATTTCACCTAGTGGTTGTGGTTTAATTTAATGGGTTTGTATTTGCAAATACAAAACCACCCATGTGTTTTCGGCTTACTCGAGAGGGAGGTCACGAAACCAAGACCACTAGACTGATGACCTAAGGAGTGGGTCGACATGAGGTTTAGCCCGAGAGGGTGAGCACTAGTCCCATATCCGAACACTTAGCTCGAGAGAGTGAGTGGGGTAAGGCATAGGCTAGTCTTCTTGCGGCAAATGAATGTCCGAAAGGAACCCATTTGAAATGAGGTAAGTTGCCCGAGAGGGAACTTATTTTCATCTTAAGCATAGCCTAGTCACTATTATCTTGCAAATTTCCTATTGAAAACATGTAGCAAACGATTTATCTCAACTTGTATTGCGGTCAGACCCCAAGAACATTTCCCCATACTTGATTTTCTTGTTAATTTTTGTTATTTTTACTACTTGTGACAAAACCCCCCAATTGATATTTGACACTTTCGTGTCACCCCCTTTAATCTACTATGTTTTTAATCGTTAATGCCTTTAGCTACGACTAGTTAGAGCTAAATTGTATTTTTCATTCAATTCTCAAAACCACTCCCTTGGGACACGACCTGAACCTTTAGTTGGGTTACTATACTATCGACGATCGTAGAAACTCATGCCGTAGGTTAGTGTCGTTGGTCACAATAAGCATCAAAATTGCGTCGCTGTCGGGAAGTGGTGTTATTTGATAATTTTTAGACTAGTAGAATTTTTCTTCTTCTTAGTCGTAATTTACTAACTTTATTCTTAGTTTTGTTTTATGATTTGTCGGAATCTAAACAAGGGAAAGCAAGAAATATTTGGGAGTTAATAGAGTTTCCTCCATTAGAGGTAATGATGTATCGGGATCGTATCCTAACTTTCAAGCAATTGGAGGATGAGCGGATCCATGAGACATGGGCAAGATTCAATAAACTGCTAATCCAATGCCCCACTCATGAACTTTCCGGTACAATCCTCATTGATTGCTTCGACCGAAGTCTTGTTCCTAGAAGCAAGATGTTGGTTGACCAATCCTTCCTGGCGGACCATTAAAGCAACCATATATAATAACAGTCCAACTGCTCGAAAATATGGCTGAAATGAGCCAAGAGGTTGAAAAGGATCTCTTGATGACCACACTAATGACCCAAATGGATGAGTTAAAAAGAAATATGGTGAAGGTCTAAGCTCATTACAAAAGGAAGGATAAATATATTCCCCATCATAATAGAAGAAACAATGAGAACAAGGAGATCAAGCGCATCGAGGGAATGCTCTCAACAATTCTCCACAAGGTGATCGAGCAAGACAAAGAGCTCAAGGGATTGAAAGAAGACATCAAAGGAATGAAATGAATTATTTGGTTTCATTCCAAAGCAGTCCAACTGCTCGAGGACCTGATGAGTCATGCGTTGCCTCAACTCCATCAGCAGAGAAACAGGGGGTGGCCTAATGAGGACCTGGCTAACCCTAACAACGAAACTTGAGCAAAGATTTTCATCGTGCCACGACAGTAAATAAGGTGCTTCTTGGGAGGTAACCCAAGGTCTTAAACATTTAGGATTTTACTTTTATGAGTAATGGTGTGTTGTGTTGCAGGTTAAAATGAGGAAATTGTGGAAAATTTCATGTTGGCAAGCAAATAGTCCATTCCGCGAGTCACCAAACAGGTCTGCTAGCCTGACTGGATCCGCTCTTTGGTTTAATACAAAAGTTGTACAGAGCCTATAAAACTCGGTTGACCCGAAAAGCAACTCGGCACATCGCTAACAAGTTTGGCGATCTCGTTGCAGACCGTCGAATTCAACCACTGAATATTGAAGATTTCTGAAGAAAGGGCTGGATAAATGACCACTCAGTGAATCGCCGAGTGAGTTGGCAAGTGCGACTAACTTTGCCACATGGACACAAATTGAACAACATATATTCCCATCAGGTATACTTGTTTGTTCTTTCTCACTTTCAAACTCCATAACTTCACACTAAGGTAGTAATTTACATTCTCTCACCTTAAAGTAGTACTTTAGTCATGGATTAGTGCTTGGAACTCAGATTTTCGTTGCCGCCTAGCATTACAATATTATTTACTCAGCAAAAAGGTTAGTTTCTGAAAAACCCCCATTCACTTTTGAATAGTTCAATCTCATTTGTAATCTAAGAGCCCATTGATAAGGGTTAGATCTCTCTGATATGAGTAGAAGTTTTCGAGTACATGCTTCTGATTTGTAAATTGGGTTCTATTTGCTTTTACTGTTCAATTTTTTTTTTCATTCTACATACCTTGAATCTAAATGTGGAAAAATATGCATAATGGGTGTTGACCATGAATGGGTGATATGGGTTTGAGCAAAATTTCATTAATGCATGGTTTAATTTTACTTTTGAGGTTTGTAAGATCGATTTTGAAAAGTGAGTTGAATCTCAAGCACATTAAGGCACTCGGCGAGCTAGATTGAGGTCGTCGAATGACTCTGCGGTTCGCCTACTAGCCCTAAATAGCCTTTAATTTCATATCTTAAGCACTATGGGCTTTGTAACTTTCGGCGGACATATTCATGATCGCCCAAGAGAATTGGCGATTCGCTGATTAGATTAGCGATTCACTGATTAGATCGGCGATTCTGTCTGCAATTTTGTGCTACAATGTATTTACTGACTAAATCTCTCTAATGTTCTGCTGATATTGCCACACGATTAACCAGAGGAAGGTAAAAGGGAATTCTGATCAGTGAAAACACACCTCCACCTAGGGGAAAGGCTACCACAACTGCAAAAAGCAAGGGGAAAGGCAAAACCTCCAAATTATCCGACGCAAACCCTGATAGCACAAGCTTCTACACCACCAAGCCACTCACATATAACAGTGAGAGTCCAAATTCTGATGAAGATTACCAGACAGAGGCAAGGAGGGCTGAGTTACGATCCAAAATGACACATGATCCATATCAAATAAAAGATAGTTAGTCCACCAATCCAACTCCTCCAGCTCAAGGGCAAGCATTAGTTCTAGCACATCCAGTACAAGGTCCCAAACATGGATCAATGAATAGATCAAAGGCAGATGGTCTGAGAACGATCATTGAGGAGTAATGACTTTCCATTAATGGGGTTATTGATAGGTATCCAGAAGTGATGGAATGCCTGAAATACCACAAATTCCAAATCTTCACAATACATCGTGGATCCTACATACCAAGCTGGGTTAGAGAGTTCTATGATGCATACAGTGCATTAGTACCTCAACAGAAAAGGCTAGTCTCATCTTTTAAAGCAGTTGACCACGTGGTTATCATAGGAAGGATGGTAGGTTGTGACAGTAAGAGTATGAACATAGCTATGGCAATGTTTGATAAGATTAAGGACCACTGTCAACACTTAATCAAGACACAGAAGCTGGATGCAATGAAAAAGTGGCTAGCTCCGCTAGTCTCATATGATAATGCTCATATATGATTAGCAGAAGGAATTCCAATTGAGAAGAAAAATCTAAACATAGCTACACGATACTGGTTCGAATTCATCAGCAGCACAGTTATGCCATCACAAAATGAATCAACCCTTCGCCATGCTAATGCAGCTTGTGTTGGATGCATCATGGAGAAAACCAGGATAAATCTTAGGAAGATCATTTTCTCTGAAATCCATATGTGTGTAAAGCAGGGCAAGACATCTCTCTTTTTCCCAGTATTAATCACTGAATTATGCAAAAGAGCTCGGGTGCTTGGAGATGCAACAAAGGACGTGGAATTGGCTGCCACCGCCTCCATCAGTAACTGAAAGATCGAAGTCGAATATTTTAAAGACCAGACAGAAATGAGACAGAAGGAAGTTGTGGCCACTAGATCTATACCTACAGAGGCATATTTCCCTACTCCGGCCCCCGGACCTTCAGCTGTTGTTGCCCCCTGTGAACCAATCACTTAGGCATCCTTGATCCGAATGGGACAACTTGCCCAAACTTCTAATTGTCGGACTGCCAACATAGAAAGCTCCATTCCAGGCATGATTCAGGCTGCCCTCGACAATTCTGTGAAACCACTGACCACTACTATTGATGCTCTAGAGGCCAGAATGCTAGTGTGTAAGCACGATAAAGGAGCCAAAGAGGAAGTAACAGCCGTAAAGGCCACCATTGCAGAGCTGAAGAAAGATTTGGATTAACTAAAGTCCACTGATATATCCATGATCTTTGGAACAATGGAAGTTACAGATGTGCCCGAAATGCCTCAGACTGCCGCAGGACATGGAAATGGAATGAAGCATATAGTTGATCCTGAATTGGAAGCAGAAACTGACGAAGACATATTTGAGGAAGCTACAGTGGACGACATAGTCGAGACTGAAGAAATCATGATAAATGCTATTGTGCAAGTTTCTTTAGCAAA
This sequence comes from Solanum okadae, assembly GCA_036553675.1. Classification (NCBI taxonomy): domain Eukaryota; kingdom Viridiplantae; phylum Streptophyta; class Magnoliopsida; order Solanales; family Solanaceae; genus Solanum; species Solanum okadae. The sequence continues at coordinate 34,688,098 of CM071681.1, forward strand.
GTATCCTGCTACGGGATCTAGTGGAGCTCGTCCTTCTGGTGGTCACTCCGGATACTGATGCCATGACAGATGGAGCAATCGCATTGCCAGGATCCCCTCTTTACCTCCCTCTCTGTTCTTAGTTATCTTTCAAATCTTTTGATATTTATTACCTGCATTTCAGGACAAATGTTTTTTATTTGTGGTGGGGTGAGGCCCACCTGTGTGTGCTACTTTTTATTCGTGTTTGCGTTTATATCTGGGCTGTTCTGTTTATAACTGTTTTTACACTGTTTTTGTGGATGTTTGAGCTCTAGGCTCTCTTTTGTTTTTAATTGCAAATGATTTTGACCCTTCCAATTTTTTTTGAATTTTTTGCACATTTTTGCCACCCCTCATGAGTTGAATGTGGCTACTTCTCTACAAAAATTTGAGTGTTGGTTTCAATCAATACCGATGACTTGAATAGTGCTCTCAATTGAATGAACATGAATGTACGACTACGATTAGGCCAAATGAAGTTGCATAGACACTATGTGAACTTGTTGCATCTCGTTGTGATTAGCCATTTATCGAATTGATTCTCTTGTAATGACCATTGCACACTAGCGAAAGTGTGTAATATTGTTTGACTTAAGTGTCGATGCCTTGTGTGATTAGCTTGCTTTGAATCTTGAATGAATAAACATAGAATTTGCCCTGTTAGTCTGATTTATTTAGAAAGGTGTCGTCTTGAGATGATCTTAGGCAACTTCAAAGAGTGTGAGCCAAATTTGACATATACCTCTTTTATGGCCTACCCGTGAGCATGTGAAACTCTTTTGAACACCCCTTGAGCCTTACCTTTCTTTGGAAGAACCTTGATGAACCCTAGACCTTACTTGAACCACTACCTACAATCCTCTTGAGTTGTGGTTTAGCGATTAGCCAACTTAGGCCAAATGCCTAAGTTGGGGGTGTGGTGAAAGGGAAAAGGAGGAGTCAAGAAGTGCAAGAAAAGTCCCCCTTAACCCATGGTATTGCATAAAAATGGAACCCCCTTCAATTCAATAAAAAAAATGTGGAATAAAGTACGAAGGGATTCGGGTTTCAAGCAATCCATGGAGGAGAATAAAAAGGTGACTTAGAAGCATTAGAAAAAGAATGGAATGCCTTGAGAATACCACAACTCACGAGGAAAAAGTCATTGAGCCTAAATGACCATACCTTTGCACTGAGACCCATTACAAGCCTTAGAAAGACCTTTTCTATCTTGAGTAAGCCGAATTGAAAGTCGATTGGAAAATAAAGGTAAGCCTCTGGGTGAAAACATGCATTGCGTTCCTCTTTTTTTAGTGTGAGCGTTGCATTTGATTCCTGATCTTGAATTGATTAACCTTTGTGTGTGAATATGGAATCATTCTTCATTTGAGGGCATTTAGATACTTTTTGTTGAGCTTGAACTTGCACAAATAGCAAGTATTGCGAGCATGAGAATTTTTGGTAATGGTGTGTCACAACTTGAACCTTTTAGTACACAATTGATCCTTACATAAGTAAATTGAGTCTTGTTGTGTGTAGTCATGATTATGTCTTGTGTAGCACTATTTGAGACACCCTTTTTGAACGGCTGAACTCAAGTTTGCTTGAGGACAAGCAAAAGTTTAAGTTGGGGGTGTTGATGAGTCCACAAATTGGACTCATTTAGGGCTTTATTTTGATAGAAATAGTATCCTCGAATGCTTATTTTGTCTCAATATTTGATGAAAACTATTAAGTTTCAGGTATTTGAAGTTTTAGAGGAAGCATGGACACTACGGCGTAAAAAGGAACAAAAAGGCTGAAAAGAACGAAGAAGCTGAAGCATGACCATCACTAAGAACCTTTGGCTATTCACCGAAAGGACAATCTCCGGCCTTTGTTCTAGTATGCGAAGCCTTGAAGGAAGAGGATAAAAAAGGCAATGAACGGAGCAGTCGGAGTTTTGCCGAATAGTTTCGCGAACCAGTACTATACCGCCCAATGGTACAGAACGTGAAGATGTTGTAGGCAAGCACTCAACGGCAATTAGACAGAAAAAGGGCGAGTCGCTGAGTCATTCAGCGGTCTCGACTAACCTCGCCGAACTATCCGCCTGCACTAATTTCTTATGGCTATAAATATTACACTCTTTATTAATTTTACAAGTTCTGAACAATTATTATTATTTTTCAGAATAGAATAGTATATTTTTATATATTTTCTCTCAAGTTTGGAGAGGGTTTTGTGGGAGACTTGAAGAGAGAAGGATTTCATCTTCCCCAAGTTTGAAGTGGGTCTTCTGTATTCTTCATTCTTTGCTTAAATCAAGGTTTAATTTCTTATACCCATATGATTTTAGTATCATTTTAGGTGTATTTTTTTACTTGATGACGTGTGGCTAAAAAACCCCATTCTTGGGTGTGATTTACCAAATATGTGTTGATATTGTTGTTGGGTCTTGCTTGCTGATAGGGTAGACGTATTTTAATGGTGATTTAATCTAGTGGTTGTGGTTATATAATGGGTTTGTAGTTGCAACTACAAAACTACCCAAGTGTTTTCGGCTTTCCCGAGAGGGAGGTCGCGAAACCAAGACCATTAGACTGATAGCCTAAGGAGTGGGTCGATATGAAGTTCAGCCCGAAAGGGTGAGCTCTAGTCCCATATCCTAACACTTAGCTCGAGAGAGTGAGTGGGGTAAGGGGCAGGCTGGTCTTCATGCAGCAAATGGGTGTCTGAGAGTAACCCATTTGAAACAGGGTAAGTTTCCCGAGAGGGAACTTATTTCCATATATAGCTTAGCCTAGTCACTATTATCTTGCAATTTCCTATTGAAAGCATGTAACCAACGATTTATCTCAACTTGTATTGCGGTCACACCCCAAGAATATTTCCCCATAATTGATTTCCTTATTAATTTTTGCTATTTTTACTACTGGTGACAAAACCCCCAATTGATATTTGACACTTTCGTGTCACCCACTTTAATTTACTATGTTTTTAATCGTTAATGTGTTTAGCTACGACTAGTTACAGCTAAATTTTATTTTTCTATCAATTCTCAAAACCACTCCCTTGGGACACGACCCCAACCTTTAGTTGGGTTACTATACTATCGGCGATCGTAGACACTCATACCATTGGTTAGTGTCGTTGGTCACGTTAAGCATCATTATTTACTTTATTTCTTGACTTAGTCTTAGTAGTAATAATTAATGTCTAAACTCTTTTAAAAATACTTTTGTTGAATTGTGGAATTAAGTTAGTGAATACAAATTGATCGTAAGTCCCTTGGGTACAATAATTCGTTTCTAAAAGGAACTAAGTACTTGTGAGACCACTTACACTTGTGTAGGTGATTGGGAGCAACATATTTTTTGCGCTCCTGGGACTTAGGAATCAGTATATATTTAATTTTATTAAGTCTACAATTAGATCGTTCAAGTGTTAACAACTTGCTTTTAGCTCTTTTGTACTGCATGCACTTGGTTCTTATGTCTGACTGGCAAAGGAGATCCTGTTGACCCAGACGCAAATCTGAAAGAGATCTTCTACTACGAAGAAAGCTGGCAAATAAATGACATCAGTAAGAATTGTGACTCGGTCTCCCGTAAAACATTAAGGGTAACCACATGGAAAACATTAATAACGAAGGACAAGAGGTACCCCAGTTATGCCGACAAGACCAGTCCGTGATGTAGCAGTCCCACTCACAGCCAATGTGACATCAAGTATATAAAAACTACTGGTGGGTGGCAGATTTGATCTAAAACAGAACATGGTGCAACTCATCCACTCGATGGGGCAATTTACTAGTGGCCCTCACGAGGATCCCCAAGTTCATATAAGGAACTTTCTGGATATAAGCGATACATACATTACACATAGGGTCTCATTGAATTATATGATGTTGACTTATTTACCACTTTTATTAGTGGGAGAATCGAGGCAGTAGTTAGATACAGAGCCACCAAATTCCATCACTACATGTGATTATCTAGCAAAAAGGTTCTTGAGTCAATTCTTTCCATCGGGCAAAACTGCAACGTTGAGGATTGAAATTTTGAGCTTTAAGCAGAAAAATGGAGAAGATGTGTATCAAGCATCGGCTCTATTTAAGCAAAAGTTAAATGCTTGTCCACATCACTACCAGACAAATGAGGTACTTGCTCACACTTTCTTTGAAGGTCTTCGTTATAATGCATGAGTGCTTCTTAATGGTGCAGTAGGTAGACAAGCTTTAGCAAAGACCCATGAGGAGTTATTTGACATCATACTAAAACTCTCAAAGGGAAACCCCAAGTGGAATGGGGAGATACCAAGGACCACGACACAAATGTCTCCAGGAATCCTAGATGTGGATCAACCTACTGCTATACATTCTTAATTAGATGCAATGAACCATAATATACTATGCAGTTCAAGAAAATTGCACTAAATCAACAAGCACCGGTGAATGCTATACAACAATCTGTGGTTTGGTGTGGAGTTTGTGGTACTGGAGACCATGCAACTGAATTTTGTGAAGCAAATTCGGACTCCGTGATTATGTGGGAAATGCGCAAAGAGGTGGAGGAATGTAGAATTATGGTAACACTTACAACTCCAGTTGGAGAAACCATCCTAACTTCTCATGGAGTGGAAATTAAAACTTGAACCAAAATCAAGCGCAAGGGTCTAACCAATACTAAGCACAAGGACATAGGAAGCAGTATCAAAATAATTGCCAAGGTGGAAACAAAAGTTCACGGAAAGAGGGATTAACTAATTAAGAGTTGTTCCAAAAGATGATGGCAGAAATCAGTTAGAACAGTGCTGAGAATGCGAATTTTTTTGCAAGGATAGATAAGTAGGATGAGAACATGAGGAACATCCAAATGCCATAGATCAGTCTAAAAAAATAAGTTGCACAAGTAGCTAATTCGCTTAACCTGCGTCCACAACAAGGTTTGCCCTGGGACATTAACCCCAACCCGGAGCAATTGAATCCAGTAAGTACCAGAAGTGGGCTATAATAGAAGAACTAGATCTAAAGAAGAGAGATACTGCGGTAGTGAGTGTAGAAAAAAAATAAGAACAAATGGTAAAGAACTCCAATGTTGAGAAGACTATTCCTCAAATGAAACCACGTCCCCCTTTTCCACAAAATTTCAGAAAGAAGAATGAAGATGAGTGCTATGGTAAGTTTCTCTCTCTCCTTAAACAAGTTCACATCAACCAGCCTTTGGTTGATATTTTACAGGAAATTTCTAAGTATGCCAAGTATGTGAAGGAGATAATGGCAAACAAGAGGAGGCTAACAGAGTATGAAATGGTAGCACTTACTAAGGAGTATAGTTCTCGAATTCAGAATAGACTACCCAAGAAGTTGAACGATTCGGGTAGATTCACTGTGAAAATTACAATTGAACAAAGTATCCACGCACGAGGTTTATGTGATTTGGGTGCTAGCATAAATCTCATGCCGACATCTTTATACAAGAAACTTGGGTTAGGGAGTCCAAAACCAACCACAGTAATTCTATAACTTGCGGATCGATCCATTGCGAGGCCAGAAGGGGTAGTAGAAGATGTGTTGGTGCAGGTGGGACAGTTGATTTTTCCGGTGGACTTTGTAGTCCTTAATTTTCAACCTGATCTAGAAGTTACATTTACTTTGGGGCATCCATTCTTAGCCACGGGTCGAGCATTGATTGATGTAGCGGCTAGGTAGTTAACTATGAGAGCATATGAAAAGGTTGAAGTGTTTGATGTCCATCGCGCTGTGAAATTACCCTCCGTCTATGAAGATTTGTTGGCCATTTAATGTTGTGGATCTAGCAGTAGAGTAACAGTGTATTGCTTTCAAGGATTTTTTGGAAAGAGTATTGGTGGGAAATGACATAAATGGAAATACGGAAGCTCAAGAGATGGCGGCTTGCCTTAATTTTCAGTTGTGGGACTACAAAGAGGTATGGTGGAATCATTGAATCGTGAATTGGGGCTTCCACCCAAGCCCTCAATCAAAGAAGCACCTAAATTGGAGTTCAAATCTCTGCCTCCTCACCAACGGTACGCGCATTTGGGTAACAATGAAACCTTACTTGTAATACTTTCTGTAGAATTACCTAAAACATGGTCAGTGCGACATTGAGAATCTAGATGGCTGATATTCATAGGATTAGTCCAGGGTTATGTATGCACAAAATCTATATGGAGGAGGATCACAGGACAAGTGCACAACATCAACGTAGACTAAATCCCTTGATGAAAGAAGTGGTGAGAAAAAAATGATTAAGTGGTTAGATGCTGAAATTGTGTACCCAATTTCCGATAGTAAGTGGGTAATTCCTATGTATTGTGTACCAAATAAGGGTGGTATGACAGTGGTGAAGAATGATAAAAATGAGTTGATTCCCGCTAGAATCGTCACCAGATTGAGAATCTGCATGGATTACCAGAAGCTAAATGATGTCACACGAAAAGATCATTATTTTATCCCTTTCATTGATTAGATACTTGACCATTTAGCAGAGCCGGAGTACCATTGATTCTTGGATGGGTATGAGAGATATAATCAAATTTTGATTGCACCCGAAGATCAAGAGAATATCACATTCACTTGTCCTTATGGTACATATGCTTTCAAATGCATGCCATTTGGACTTTGCAATATGCCGGTGACTTTTCAAAGGTGAATGATGGCCATTTTTCGTGATATGATGGAGGACTTTGTAGAGGTTTTTATTGATGATTTCTCTGTCTTTTGGAAGTATTTTGAAGTATGTCTCCGAAACCTTGATAAAGTACCAGCTAGATGTGAAGATACTAACTTAGTGCTCAACTGGGAGAAGTGTCACCTCTTGGTTTGAGAAGGCATAGTATTGGGTCACAATGTGTCAAAGCATGGACTAGAACTAGATAAAGCCTAGGTGGAAGTGATTGAAAAATTGCCCTCTCTTATTTCTATAAAAGGGGTGTGAAGTTTCCTGGGACATGCGGGTTGTTACTGGATATTCATCAAGGATTTTACCAAGATCGCAAGACCCATGTGTAGTCTCTTAGTGAAGGAAGTGAAATTTGAGTTTGATGAGATGTATTTGAAGGCTTTTGAGGTGTTGAAGCGGAACTTAATGGAAGCTTTAACCTTGATTGTTCCTAACAGTAAGTTACCATTTGAACTCATGTGTGATGCAAGTGATGTAGCAGTGTGTTCAGTGTAGGGACAAAGAAAAGATAAATTGTTCCATTCAATCTACTATGCGAGTAAGGCCCTTGATTCTGCTTAAGCTAATTACACGGTGATTGAGAAGGATATGTTGGCTCTAGTATTCGCCTTCGACAAGTTCAGATCATATTCGGTAGGTAACAAGGTAATTGTTTATACTGACCATGCAGTTATTAGGTACCTATTCAATAAGAAGGATACCAAGCCAACTCTACTTTGATGGATATTGCTTCTCCAAGAATTTGACCTTGAGATAAAAGATCGAAAGGGTACTGATAACCAAATAGCTGATCATTTGTCCAGGTTAGAAGATTTTTCCCATGTACATGAGGGGAAACAAATACGTGAAGAGTGTTTTGATTAACAATTGATGGCATTGGATATCTCTCAAGTGCCTTGGTACGATGATATAGTGAATCTGTTAGTGATTGAAGTGTATACTCCAGGTTTAACTACCCAACAAAAAAAGAAGCTAACTAATGATGTTAAGTTCTACATCTGGGATGAACCATTCTTGTTCAAACAAGGAGTACCTCGAGTTGTGTGGCTATGCATTCCGGAATATGAGGTTAAGCAAGTGCTTGATAATTGTCATGCGAGTCCTTATGGAAGGCACCACGGAGGAGAGCACACGACGCACAAGGTACTGCAATCTAGTTTCTTATGGCCCTCCTTCTGTAATGATGTTGTTACGTATGTGAATGGATGTGATCAATGCCAAAGGTTGGGTACTATATCAATAAGACTTGAGATGCCACTAAATAACATTCTTGATGTGGAAATATTTGATGTGTGGGGTATTGACTTCATGGGTCCTTTCCCACCATCTAGTGGAAACCAATATATTCTAGTGGCTATTGATTATGTGTCCAAATGGGTTGAAATGGTAGCTCTACCCACAAATGGTTCAAGAGTAGTTATTAAATTCATCAAGAAGCACATTTTCACTCACTTTGGTACTCCGAGGGAAATCATAAGTGAAGGAGGTAAACTTTTCATAACCATTTAGTAAAGAATCTTCTTGCTAAGTATGGTATTCGATATAAAGTTTCTACAGCTTACCATCCTCAAACAAGTGGTCAAGTAGAAGTGTAGAATAGAGAGGTGAAGCAAATCTTGTAGAAGAAAGTGAATGCATAGAGAAAAGATTGGTCTGAGAAGCATGATGATGCGTTATGGGCATATAGAACTGCATATAAAACACCTATACAGACTTCTCCCTGTCACATGGTGTTCAAAAATGAATGCCATTTTCCAGTGGAATTAGAGAACCAAGCGTATTGGGCAATTAAGAAGCTAAATCTTGACCCCGAGCTGGCGGGTAAGAAGCGAATGGATCAATTGCATGAACTTGAGGAGTTTAGGATTCATGTTTAAGAGAATTCTAAACTACACAAAGAGAAAACCAAGAGATCGTATAACAAGCACATACTTTATCGCACTTTCACTTCAGGCAAAAAAGGTACTACTTTTTAACTCTAGACTTTAGTTTTTCCCTGGGAAACTAAGGTCTAAATGGAGTGGACCCTTCGAAGTGTTGAGGATGAAACAACATGGTGTTGTATAATTTAAAGGTAAAAATGCCTCGTCCTTCTTGGTGAATGGGAAAAAGGGTCAAGCACTACTTTAGAGACGATACGGATCGCGATCGAGAATCTCTTGAGCCCCGATGTTAAACCAAACGCTTCACGCGAGGTAACCCGTAAAACATATGTAATAGGTAGTTAGTTTTACATAATTTTGAATCTTTAGCTGAGTTTCAAGTTTCTAGGATTTAGTGAAACTTTTCTTCTTTTTAGTTAATTAATATTTAGGATTTTAGTTATGTTGATTTTTTCTGTGTAATAGCTAGGAACTATAAACGAAAATACAAAAATATGAGTCGTCCCTAGATCAAAACAAGGGCGCTAGGGCTGAGGCAACCGACCATTATTTTGTTACGTAGTGTGGTTGATGCGTACGTTATCGAAAAACATACCACGAGAAAAGAATACCAAATGTGCTAGAAAGCAGAACAGGTGCGCCACACTAGCAGCCAAATGATTGAGGTTGTTTCAGGCACAGTGGCAGCGCCCCACGCCTCCAACGTGCCACGCCACGACAAAATACAACTTCCACATGCAACATAGATGCATCGCGTCATAGGAGCAGGTGCAGAACAGGCGCCTCGAACCACCAGGGAAACAACTGGGGGCGGTTTTGGACACACTACTGGTGTGCCACTCCGATCGCGCCAAGCCCAAAAACTGTTGGAAATTCTTGAAGAAAGTTTTCTTTCATGGGACCCACCTCACAAACATACTTTTAAAGTTCCACCCACCCAAATTCATCCACTTTTCCCAAACCTTTCTCTCTCTTACGGCCCATCTACCCAATTTCTCTCTAAATTCTCCAAATTTTCTTCAATTCTCCACCCACTTTCTTCCCCGAATCCCAAATTCCCCCACTACTCCTTCCTAAAACCATCTCCCATCCACTTTTTTTGCACACCCAACTATAAAAAAATCACAAAATTCCAAGACACTTCAAAACCACAAAACCCACCCCCACCCAACCCCCTCCCCTTCTTCTTCCCCATTTTTTTTCCTTTCCTTCTTCTTTTCTTCCTTATATGGATGTAAAGATGGCTCCCAAAGGCAAAAATGTTGCTAGTGGCACGGGTACTAAGCATAGTAGAAAAGGGGCGGCTTCAGGAAGTTTTAGTCAAGCAGCTACCGACTTTCCGCCTCCAAAATTTGGGAAGCAAGAGGTTATCCACTATGGTGAAGAGTGGTATGACTGTCAATAAGAGGAGAAGTACATGGGGGATTAATATGTTAACGAAGGGCCATTGCTAGGAGAATTTCCTCACATTAATGCTCAAGTTATTGCTTTGGGACTGCAGTTTATCTTCGTAGATCAAGGTGAGTGCAATTTAATTCTTGTGTGAGAATTCTATGCTAATTGGAATAAGAACCATGTAAGGTGGAACCAAGGTCGTACTAGTAACAATCGTGTGCAATTTTTGATAGAAGCGTTGACTGAATTTTTGGGTTCCCCTAATTGTGAGCATTATGAGTATTTATCTATGATAGAACAAACCCCTTATAGGGATATTCAACATACTTTTTGTGGGGTGAACTTTGTTTCTAGGTGGGATAGAGTTAGAGATACAGGTCGACATTTGACTCTTCATTATGCCCATTTGAACATAGAGGCACGAGTATGGTTGAAGATTGTGTCTAGTACCTTATTGTCCTGAAAGCATACGAGTGAGGTCACTAGGGAGAGAGTTGTGCTGGTCTACCGACTTATGAAGGGGCTGTCAATGAATAAAGGGGTGATTTTGAGACAGAATATGCTCAAGTGTTGGACAAATAAATGATGGAGTTTTTGCTATGGTAGCCTACTAACTAGGTACCTCCGTGTGTTAGAAATTGAGAATGAAATTCATGATGTCTTTCCTCCCCGTGTACCTCACTTACTGTGCCACTTGGTTGATGTTACGAATACTAACGCACATGATCAATGTCACGGGAAAGTGTTGTCTACCGCAGATAGCAAGCCCGGGATGATAGTTTGATGGGGAGCATCTATGGGATAACCAAGTTGCAACTGCACATTTTTGGTCGTCCGGTGACTAAGGACGAAATAGCTACATTAGCAGATCATTGCTCGTTGACGGATAGCGCGATGTACAAGTTTCAGATGGGCCCGACATTCCATGAACCCATTGATAATGATGATGCCCCTACTGATGATGAAGATGGATCAATAGAGGATAAGTCGAATGATGTTGGCCCCGAAGATGATGAAACCGATATGGGTGATGGTGATGGTGATGCAACCTTAATGGTTGTAGATTTTTCCACGTGGCAACTCGATAATTTGAAACACGTGGATCGGAGGCCGACATGGAGTTTTCTTTCACTCTTCACTTTGTTTTGGTTTACCCACTGAGGACAGTGCTTTATTTAAGTGTGGGGTGGAGGTTGAACTTTATTGTATGTAGTTTATTGCTTTATTGAGTCTTTTTATTTTTAGGAGGGTTCCTCGTCTTTTGTTTTCAGTACTTTCCTGAGGATAGTCTCATTGAACCGACTAGGAATAGTTAGCTTATTATTGTTGAGTCTTAGAGTCGTTATAAGAGTGACAATTCCCAATGATGGATGGATGACGATCGTCTTAAGGGAAAATTAGTCACTAGGAGTTGAGGAGTATGAAACCGACCTTTTTGGGTACTTGAAACCTTGTCTTGATTGGTTGCCGGATGTCATGGATTGTAACACTTTGATTTGCAATATTGAGATGGTAACCTTTAAAATAAACATAATATCTTTTTTGACTATAACTGAAAAATAAATAAATATGACCTTAAATATTTGGAAACACCATAATGCCATTTATATGAGCATGCTACAAGTGAACGTGTTCTTATATGTGTTGTGATGCCATGGGGAGTACTTTCTTAGTTTTCGCATTGAATAACATCTAGAACTTGACCCAAGTTTTCCTAATAAGTAACTTGTGTACTTTATTCAATATTATTGAGTCGTTTCTTTGAGTAGCCAACTTTAAATCATTTTGTGTGCCTCCAAAGAAAAAATATCCCTAGTATAGCCCCATTGAGCATTTTAGCCTTGATTTTTTGGTTCTAACCCACTTAATTGAGCAAAATCCCTTTTATTGACACCCTTAGTTTTTGATCCAAAAGTAATACTTAATGCACTATGTAAGAGGAAATGGTGAAAACAATGGGTGGAAATGTCCATTTAATTCCAAGCACTTGCAAGACTTTCTTTGTACTGCACCTCATAACTCTTAAGCAGTTCTCTTTGTATATCGGGCAACACATAGCCTTTAAGTAGTTCTCTTTGGATATCAATTGGGTATATGTCCATTTAATTTTAGGCTTTTGAAACTAAAATTTTATTTGATGTGTCAAATAATTTATCTTGGAAGTGTAAGGGGCATAAATTGTTTAGGTGATGAATTAATTGAAGAGAAAAATATAAATATATTTAGATGGTGAGTTCCTCCATCTTTTCTCTTTATCACTCATTTTCTTGTCACTATCTTCCTTACTTTTGCTGAATATATATTTGTAATAGTTATTTATAAATGCAGAGAAACAAGTTATTTTGGGAAAGTTTTAATTTGTATTTGTTTCTGCTTCCTCTCACCATGCATAATGTTTTCATCACCATATTATATTTTTGGTTTTCGTTTATTTCTTGCGCTCATTATATTTGTGTGTTTGTGAGTTGTTTGTGGACGTGAGTATACAATAAATAGATTAAATTTTATTTATTTCAAGCTTGTATTTTCTTAAAATTGTGCTATTCATCACACATTTTGTTATTATTTATGTTATTTTTGAAAGTTTATATTGAATAATATGGGATTCACGTGCAAATCACGTGCCCAGAAACTAGTACATAAAAAGATGGAAATTAAATAAAATAAGAAGCTATTTGTAGAAATAAGGGCTTAAGTGGAAGAGAGGGCAAGGTTTAAAGTACAAGTGGGAAAATAGTCATTGAAGTGTACCAAATGGAAGAAAAAGTGGTGAATGTTACCAAGAAAATCAAAACATGTGCATTAGGAACGGTGAGTCACTAATTTTACCCAAATGTATCCTCCCTTAACTTAAGGTAACATTACAACCAAATGCAAGTCCTCTTGATTCTACGAGTAATACTTTGTGAAAATTAACGTACTCTAAGGGCAAGCTTATGGCATGTTAGGATATGTCGAACTTTCAATTGTGAGTGTGAGAATAAATTTTGAAAAATGAGCCTTCTGTTGAAATAAAATGATGTTTGTGTGCGAGAAAGGCTATACATAAAATGGTGAGGGCATTCATGATGCATGTTTGGTGCATACTCTTGTTTTGTGTGATTTATACTTAAGTTGCATTAGCCCAGAATTATAGGAAAATAGTCATTCATAGAGGTTGTGAATTGTTGATTGTTAAACTATAATGATGACCTAAAATTGTGAATTATTGCATAAAGTGTACCACAAAATCACGGTTAAAGATGTTTGGCCGATTGTAAATCAGGGTGTTGAGTCCAAAGGGTAAGAATGTGAGTTGATAGTGTAGAGTTTGTTCGAGGACTAACAAATGTTCAAGTGTGGGGTGGTGATCTTAGGCATATTTATATGCCCTATTATTGTGAACTACCCATCTTTAACGTGAGTTTAAGGACATTCGCTACTCTAACTTGCACGGTTTGACTTAGATTGCGATGATTGCATACTAATATACATGATTAGCCATTTTGCAGGGTTCTTAAAAGGAATGATTGAATCATGAGAGCAAAGGAATCAAGGATGAAAAACCGATGCCAGAGAGCAGCTTAGCGCGACGCCCTAGCTTCATTGGCGTGATAGAGGAGCCACGCGCTAAGCCAAGATCGACTGGGGCCTCATTTTTGCACACACGCAGCAGGATGCCCTAGCCTGCCAGCCGCGATTCTGGCGCACTACCTGAAGGCCTGACCGACACTTTTGGCAAAAAATGATTTAATTAGGATTTCTTAAATAGGACCCTAGGGCTATTGTGTGGGGGTTCAACTTCTTATTCGTGTGCATGAGCAAGGATTAATATTTTGTAATAGGTTTCAATGCTCTAACTCTTTATTTATTTTGAAAATTGCATGAACAATGTTGTTTTGCGATTTTTTAATATTATGAGTTGCTAAACGCCCTTGTTCTGGTCTTTACCTACGAATGATTGTTGAGTGTCAATGGTTTTGAATTAATTCATGGTTATTGGTTTTAAGTTACTTCTATTTCCTTTTTTTAGTATTTCATTCTTGATCACCATAGAAATAAATCTATTGTCTACTCTTAAACTCAAGAGATGCTAAGGTAGATAGACCAAAGAATATAGAACGTTTGATCTTCTATTAAATTGAGTAGATTGATGTTTAGGAGTGCCGCCCAAACGAACTCCTAGCTTGGTTACGACACAAGGTGAAATATAAATGCTCACCAATTAGTACTGTGTATCCCTACTCAACGATGTAGCTAGAAAGCTAATTAGAGTAGGCGATTAGAGGTCGGGAGACCATGATCATATAATCAACCCTGTAAATCAGTAACTTGATAACCTAAATTAGTTCATTAGTTGAGATACGATACATGAACTCCAATGCATACTGGAGCCCTGGAATTGCCTCTTACTTGTTTAAAACATCAATTTCAAGTCGCTCGTATTAGTGAGTTTATTTCTTGACTTAGTCGTAGTAGTAATAAACAATATATAAACTCTTTTAAAGATACTTTTGTTGAATTGTTGGATTAAGTTAGTGAATATAAATTGATCGTAAGTCCCTTGCGTACGATAACTCATTTCTAAAAGGAATTATACTACCTGCACAACCACGTACACTTGCTTGTGCAATTGGGAGCAACATGAATCAAGAAAATAGGACTAAGAAAGAAATCCTAAACCCTTAATATACATACCTAACCTACATGCAATATATACTAAGAATTATCTCATGGTACACAATCTAAAAATTCGTAGATTGTAGCCTACCTAGAAGTCAAACTACAAACTCAAACTGTCCATGAGTTGCCCACCTCTTTTCCACGTCCTTCAAAAGCAACAATACTATAAACATCCTAAAATAAGTATAACTACGAGAAGAACAATACCCATATTAGTATGATATAGCTTAAGGCCAAATTTGGGAGCGTGAAGATTAGCTTGACCATTCTCTGGGAATGCAGGAACATGGTCTGTGAATGCCTGAACTTGGTCAGCTAATGTGAGGGTCAACCTTGAACATTATCTGTGAATGTGGGACCTAGTCCGAGATGCACCAGCAAGGGCTAGAACAACTAAACTTTTGGAAATTTGAAATACTCTAATTAGGTGCTTGTGATTCATTCAAAACCATGTTTATGCAAAAAAAACTATGCTACTCGATAGAGTTTGACATTCCACATTCAATGGAGATGTTGGAACTTCAAACACAAGTTGTCTCAGCAAAAAGTGGGCCCCACACATAAAGCTCCATTTTAGTCATAAGCCACAAGGTTTCTTGAAATGAATTCGAAAGTCTTGAGACCCAAGACAAAGGTCCTTCTAGATCAAACTCGACGTTTTGGAGCTAACAAAACGAGTTCCCCTAAAGCTTTGCCCAAAGTCAAATACCTAATCTTTAGAAACTCCCAAAGAGGTCACTCAAGTCTCAACATTTAACAAAGGAAATGAAAAAGACTAATGAACAACTACTGTTTATCTATCTATGAATCCTCTACTAACTAAGATGCACGCCGGGACAAGACCCATGATATCCTAATAACCAAATGAAATAACTAAAAGTAAACAAGGGATCCTCCAGAATAAAGGAGGCTCACCAACAACTCTGAAGCTCAACTTGTTCAACGAAGTGCTGGATGCTGATCATGGTTGCATGTATCTGCATCATAAAAGATAAATGCTAAATGGCGTCAAAACATAGAATGTACGAGCATGTGAGGGGAAATCTAAAACAAGACATAAGCTTGAACTGGAAATGAATAAACACTTAACTCGTCTGAACTCAACTCATTTCAATATAAGTAGTGCTAAATATGAAATATAAAGAAATGCTTTTAAAATAGTAGATATCAACTCCGTGTATTAGAAAATATAATATAAACTCTATTTGTATGCAAAAATAGAAGTAAACTCTATTTGTATGCAAAAATACAAGTAAACTCAGTTTTGGGAGATTTTCTAACCGACAACCATCACTATGAACTATGTGATGATACAACTTCTAGATCATATTGCCAGAACTGTCATATACATTGTCGGGGTATAAAACTTCTCAACTAAGTGGATCCACTAGTCTATGCTAAAAAGCAATAAAGGAATCATCTAAAAAGTATGACCCTTTTCTACTGAGGTTTGCTACATGGTTTATGGGAGCTGTGAGTTGTTAGACACTCCCCCATATTAGTGCTCAATACTACTCCCAAACTATCACTTAGCTCATTATGTTATAAATAAAACATTTCCTCTTCCTCAAATTTGAGATTATTACTCAAAAGGTTTTTTTCTAAAATGAGATAATACTGAAAACTGTTCATGAACTCTTTGGAAATCGATGTTTCCTCTCCTTTTAAATGTAAAACATTTGCTCTTGGGAATACTTAATTCCCATATATCATTTTAAAGAAAATGAACTAAGCTCTTCTATTCGTCAACTCAATGTTTAAGTCATTTAAAACAGGTTTTAAAACAATTTGTAAAAGACTTTTTTAAATGACTCGAATAACTTTCAAGACTTGAATCTTAGCTCTACCTTGAATTTGAATTATGAATTCAAGGTTATGATTCATGTTATTAATTATTTATATATGTTTAGAAGTAGTTTAGAGTAGTTAGAATCAAAAGGGAGCAAAGGTAACCTTTTAAAGAACACATACGGGACAAATGACGGAAAAGGAGTGGGGACAGGCGACCCTGGCGCACTAAGTGGCTTGGGGAGCCAGTGTAATACCCTGGAAAATTTTGAGCTAAGACCTGAACCATCCTTCATTGTGAGTAGTATTTTACCGACGAATTTAAATTTTCATAAGTGTTAAGGTAACTAGATATAACACCTTGAGTTCCAAAAAGAATTAAAGGTAATTTGTTCAAGTCATTCCTAAGTTCTTCTATGATTTGGGTCAAATTCAAGCGACCATAGCTCTCAGTACATGATGATTTAGGTGTTCCATGAGATGAAAAGAGAAAGGTCTTTGAAGTATCTTTCCAACAGCACCGAGTTTGCTAAGTTTCGAGATCGGATGAGTGAGGTATTCCCTTTTTAAGTCAGGCTGTCCAGTTAAGGAAAGTTAACCGAAAATAGTGAGGGGTATTTTTGTCTTTTCCTTACCAAATCAGATTTAAATCATTTTTAGTAAGGTTTTAAGGGTCTAATCCTATAGTGGTCAATTTTATAATCCTAATATACACCTAGGGTTTTAGTTGAGAGTTCAATAGGAGTAAAGAAGAGAAAAGAGGAAATGCTCAAGGTGTTCGTCGAGGTTCTTGACTTTTGTTGGGGATTTTTGCCATGGGTTTGATCCCTAAGAGGTATGAAAGTTTCCATAGTGTTGGGTTCATTCAACCACAAGCCAAACATGATTTTCATATTAGAATTCGTCCATAAAGATTGAAAGATTTAAGTTCTTGATAAGTGTTCTTGAGGTTTCATTATAAAACTTGTTTTGTTGGGGTTTTGATGATTTCTTGATATTAAACTGAGTGTTTTGAGTATTTATTGAGTAGATTAGTGTGTACTTATTTTAAGAAATCAAATCCAAGTGATTGGGGAAAAACCGTTCGAATTTAGGCGAAATAGGGGGAGAAAACGAGTAAAGAAAGTCGTCGGTGTTTTCTGGGTTGGGGCCTGGTTCCCCACATCAGCCACTGCTCCCCAACCACACCTCTGTAGGTAGAGGGCTGGCTCACCGTGCCACTCAGTGCGTCAGGGTCGCCTTCCCCCACTCGTCTGTCTAATTTTTTCCATGGGTTTGATCCCTAAGAGGTATGTAAGTTTCCATAGTGTTGGATTCATTCAACCATAATCCAAACATTATTTTCATATTAGAATTAATCCATTAAGATTGAAAGATTTAAGTTCTTGATAAGTGTTCTTGAGGTTTCATTCTAAAATTTGTTTTGTTGGGGTTTTGATGATTTCTTGATATGAAACTGAGTGTTTCGAGTGTTTTATTGAGTAGATTAGTGTGTACTTATTTTAAGAAATCGAATCCAACTGATTGGGGAAAAACCATTCGAATTTAGGTGAAATAGGGTGAGAAAATGAGTAAAGAAAGTTGTCGCCGTTTTCTGGGTTGGGGCCTGGTTCCCCACATCAGCCACTGCTCCCCAACCATACCTCTGTAGGTAGAGGGCTGGCTCTCCGTGTCACTCAGTGCGTCAGGGTCGCCTTCCCCCACTCGTCTGTCTGAGTTCTTTCGAATGGTATCTTTACCCCCCTTTGATTCTAAACACTCTAAGCTACTTCTAAACACCTAGAAATCATTCATAACATGAATCATAACCTTGAAGTTATAATTCAAGGTAGAGTTATGAGTCAAGTCTTGTGAGTTCTTTCGAACATTTTGAGAAAGTTCCTTTGAGTCTTTTTGAGGAGTCTTCTACAACTTCTAATACCTTGTTTCAAGACTCAAGTAAGTTAGCATGAGAGTGAGGAGAATGTATTCATTAGTCTACTTTCTCTTCATGAGATCCTTCATAGAATGAACCATAACTCTTGAATTTATACTTCGGCATGAACTTCATTCTGAGAAGTCTTTTACAAAAAATTTTAAACTTGTTTTAACACTTGAACACTTGGGTTGAGAAAGAGTAAAGTCGAGTTCATTTTATTTAAAATGATATATGGGAACTAAGTATTCCCAAGAGTAAATTTTTTAACATTTTTCAAAGAAAAGGAAACTGAGATTTTTAAAAGAGTTTAGAGTAGTTTAAGTAATAATCTCAAACCACAGAAAGAGTTATTTTTAAAAAAAAAATGAGTTGAGTTTATTTTTTGGGAGTACTATTGAGCACCGATTTAGGGACGAGTTCAGATAACTTAATTCTCCATAAACCATGTAGCCATAATCGGTAGAAAGGGTCATACTTTTTAGATGACTCCTTAGTGATCTTTAGCATAGACTATTGTATCTGCTTCGTTGAGAGGTTCTATACCCCAGCAAATTATAGGACAGTTTTGGCAGCGTGGGCGAGACGTTGTATAGCTCATAGTGATGGTTGTCGGCTAGAGAAACTCCCACAGAGTTATTTTGTATATTTATATACAAATAGAGTTTATTTTGTATCCTTGCATACAAACTGAGTATATTGTATTCTTAAATACATTGAGTTGCTACCTATTGTTTTAAAAGCTTTCCATATATTGTGTATTTTATTGTTGCTTTATCTTGAGTTAAGGATCTTTGACTTGAGTATCTAATCATTGAGTTGAGTATCTTATACTTTAGTTGAGTGAGTTGAGAAGAGGTAAGTATGTTACTTTTTAATCAAGTTCAAGGTTATGTTTATGCTTTAGAATTCCCCTTACATGCTTGTACATTCCACGTACTGAGCCATTTGACCTGCATCGTTTCATGATGTAGATACATGTATTCAGGATCATCAAGAGGCACTTCGTTGATACCACATGCAGTTTGAGTTAGCTATGGTGATCCTTCTTACTTCCGGAAGGTTCCACTAGTACTTCCAGTTATATCAGTAGTTATGATATCGTGGGCTTGTCCCGACTTCCATCTTTGTTAGTTAGAGGCTTCATAGATAGACAGTAGAGTTTGAGAAGTTTGTTCATTTATTTTGTTTAAATGTTTTGACGACTTGAATTACCTATTTTTGGCTACTGAATATACTATTTTTTTCAGAGTTAAGCACTTGAGTTAAAGATTTGTAATTGAGTTAATGAATGTTATTTGATTTTATTCATTTGCATGCTTAAGTTAGTCTTCCGCTTGTAGTCAGCCAAGATGAGGGTTCTCTTGGGGACCAACAATGGTTCTCGAGTGCCGGCCACGTCCAGGGTGTAGGCTAAGTTCGTGACAAACTAGGTATTAGAGCACAGAGTTCAAGTGTCCTAGGGTGTCTATGAAGCCGTGTCAGGTAGGATCTTGTTATGGTTGTGAGGCCCCAACTTCTATAAATAAGGGACTACTAACATTTAAGAAAAGTTTCCCTTCTTTCATACTCTTAATAATGCAATAAAGCTATGTCATATAGATTTATTCGTACTGGTGCGTTTCTCAGATTCATTCGACTACCCATCATACTCGGTGGTTGAAAATAAAATCCATCCCCTTATCGATGAGTTTCTCTTAGAAAAGTCTTGAGGAAGTCATGTTACTCTAAAAAGGCCTTGGGAGAAGCCCATGAGTGAGTAAGTGTTCAGTTTCAAAGCAATGCACCTATATGCATATGTATCGTGCATTTGAGCTAAAAGTGGGTTGTACTCTCTTCTCTAAGCCTTGTTTTAGCTGAGATCCTTAGAAACTATGTTGAGAGCTTGGGTAGTATTGTCTTCCAAAAAGGTAACACGAGTTACGAGATCATGAGTAGTAGTAGTGAAAGTGCCCAGAGTTAGAGGAATGAATGCAGATGCTTAGTAATCTAAGTAAAGGAGATGGTGTTTCGACAAGCTATCTTACTATAATTATGCACCTAGTAAGTTATTAATGAGGAGTTTTACCTTATGGGTAGACTAAGAAGTGATGAGTTGTTAAGATTCCCTCATAGGAGGTAGAGTGTGTTTTATCTAGAAGGAGTTTATGATAAAGTGTCATTTTGTAGTTAATGGCCAAGGGTATGTGTCGAATAGAAGAGCAAAAGTATTCATAAAGTGATAGATCTAAGCTAGGCTTATGAATTGTTTGAGAGGGAAATGATGTTCAGAAGGTTATATAACTGATCAAGTAAGGAGGTATATCATACTAGGCGAGCAATCATACTGATATTCAGGTTTAGTAATGAATATTAAGCATAAATTTGAGATTAGTGTCATGATCAAAAGAATGGAAACATAAGGGTGATGATATTAGTCTCGAGATTTGATCTAGTAGACTTGACATAGAGTAGGTGAGAAATTTAAATGTTTGATGCAATGAATATGAGTAGTACCAGTGAGAGATCCTAACGTTTAGATAAGAGCAATGAAGTGTAACTAAGTCACAAGAGTAATAAGAGAATTAAGAGGTGTACCAAGAGGGTTTGTAGTCAGAAAAGGTTCAGAGAAACATCTTAGAAAGAGGTCTTAGTACCCACTTATAGAGAGTTCTGTAGTCATGAAATAAACTTCTCCCGAGTGTTATAGTGAAAGAGAATGTAGACCAATTACTGATAATGGAGTAGGTCCATAGCATTCAAGAGTCAGCTTCAAGCTAAGGGGGAGATGAAAAGATGAGAAATAAAGTCAAGTGTTTGAGAGTAAGATAGTAATGAGTTCCAAAGAGTATGGGAGATATCCTTTCAGAGGTCCTTTTAGTAATTATGTTAGAAAGATGAGGTTGATGTTCTTATCGTGATAGTGATGGTGCGATAATTCCATCTAAGATTATAAATGAGGAGGAAGAGAAGGATGAAGTTTTACTATGAGAAATAGTTAAATGAGAGACCTTAGGTGGCTCCGAAAGAGTTGGTCAGTAGGAGTCCATGGAGTCGATAGAGTACTAAGCTTGAATGTGTTGTTGGTCAACATTAGATAGTTCTTGATATGAGCCAAATTTGGTGGTAAAAAGTAATAGTCTTGGGATGAGATTCCCTATAGAGAGTTATAGAACCCGAACCTATGGATTTGGGTTAGGCTTGAATATAATGAGAGCGTACCATTAGCCTCAGACATTAGTAAGAGTAACCCCATTCCATACCCAGTCCAGTCGTCATTTGAAGACAAATGATCCCAAGTGGGAGATATTGTAACACTCCAGAAAATTTTATGCTAAGACTGGAACCATCCTTCATTGTGATTAGGATTTTACCAAGGAATTTAAAATTTCTTAACTGTTAAGGTCACTAGACATAACACCTTGAGTTCCAAAAATAATTAAAGGGAATTCATTCAAGTCATTCCAGAGTTCTTCTAAGATTTGGGTCAACTTCAAACGACCATTACTCTTAGTACCGAATGAGTTAGGTGTTCCATGAGATGGAAGAGTAAATTATTTGAATTATCTTACCAATGCCACCAAGTTTTCTTAGTTTCAAGGTCAAATGAGTGAGATATGCCCTTTTTAAGTCAGGATGTCCAGTTAAGGGAAGTTACCCTAAAATAGTTAGGGGTATTTTGGTTTTTTCCTTACTAAATCTGATTTAATTCATATTTAGTAGGGTTTTAAGGGTCTAATACTATTGGTTTCAGTTTTAGAATCCTAATATACTCCTAGGGTTTTTGTTGAGAGTTCAAGAAGAAAAAAGAAGAGAAAAGAGGAAAGGATCAAGGTGTTCGTCGAGGTTCTTGAGTTTTGTTGTGGATTTTCGCCATGGGTTTGATCCCTAAGTGGCATGTAGTTTCCATAGTTTTAGATTCATGCAACCACATGCCAAACATGATTTTCATATTAGAATTAGTCCATAAAGATTCAAAGATTTAAGTTCTTGATAACTGTTCTTGAGGTTTCATTCTAAATCTTGTTTTGTTGGGGTTTTGATGACTTCTTGATATGAAACAGAGTGTTTTATTGAGTATATTAGTGTGCAATTATGTTAATAAATTGAATGCAAGTAATTGGGGAAGAAACTGTTCGAATCTAGGAAAAATAGGGTGAGAAAATGAGGAAAGAAAGTCGTCGGTGTTTTCTGGGTGGGGCCTGATGCCCCAACCACACCTCTGTAGGTAGAGGTGTGGCGCTCATAGCCACTCAATGTGCCTGTAGTCTATAAATACTAAACTTGTTATTAATTTTTAGAGAGTCGAACATTTATTTTAATTTCTATAATAGAATAGTACTTTTTAGGATATTTTCTCCCATGTTTGGAGAGGGTTTTGTGGGAGACTTGAAGCGAGAAGGATTTCACCTTCCCCAAGTTGAAAGTTGGTCTTCTCCATTCTTCTTCCTTTTCTTAAATCAAGGTTTAAGTTCTTATACCCATTTGATTTTAGTATCCTTTTAGGTGTATTTTGTTATTTCTTGATGTGTGGCTAAAAACCCCCATTCTTGGGGTGTGATTTAGAAAATATGTGTTGATATTGTTGTTGGTCTTGCTTGATGATAGGTTAGATGTATTTTAATGGTGATTTCACCAAGTGGTGGTGGTTTAATTTAATGGGTTTGTAGTTGCAAATACAAAACAACCTGTGTGTTTTCAGCTTCCCCGAGAACGACGTCACGAAACCAAGACCACTAGATTAATGGCCTAAGGAGTGGGTTGACATGAGGTTCAGCCCGAGAGGGTGAACCTTAGTACCATATTCTAATACTCAGCTCGAGAGAGTGAGTGGGGTAAGTCATAGGCTGGTCTTCATGCGGCTAGTGGGTGTCCGAGAGGAACCCATTTGAAATGGAGTAGGTTTCCCGAGAGGGAACTTATTTTTATCTAAAACTTAGCCTAGTTACTATTATCTTGTAAATTTCCTATCGAAAGCATGAACCCAACGATTTATCTCAATTTGTATTACGGTCACACCCCAAGAACTTTTTCCTATACTTGATTTTGTTCTTAATTTTTGTTGTTTTTACTACTTGTGAAAAAATCCCCAATTGATGTTTGACACTTTTCTGTCACCCCCTTTTAATTTACAATGTTTCTGTTGGTTAATGTCTTTAGCTATGACTAATTAGAACTAAATTTTATCTTTCTATTAATTCTCAAAACCACTCCCTTGAGCCACGACCCCAACCTTTAGTTGGGTTACTATATTATCGATGATCATAGACACTCGTACCATAGGTTAGTGTCGTTGGTAACGATAAGCATAAAAATGGCGCCGCTGCCGGGGAGTGGTGTTATTTGGGAATTCGTAGTTCCATAACATTTTTAATTCTTTCTAGTTTTAGTTTTAGTAATCAAAATTGTAGTTTTGTTTTGCTAGTTTGAATATCAAATCAGGGACCTAAGCATGGAAAAGCACTATGGATACCACACAAATCATCCCCTTTTGAAACTATTGAACCTCAGGAACAACCTCCTGATCTTCAAACAGGCAGGGGAGGAGACAATTCTGGAATTGTGGCTGAGATTCAAACTATCATGGAATGACTGATAAGACACTGTTGAATTACGAGACCGGGTGCGAGAGGATTTCTTTCTTCATATTGTAAAGGGGAGCAAAGCCCGTTTTTTGCTCCCTCTATTGATAGAAAAAAGGCACTCCTGCCGTCGTTTCAGTGACTCATAGGGCTTCCCTCAGCGCAGTCTTTTTCGTTCTTGAGAACCCCCTATCACCAGAACTACTTAAGCTGGTTGTCCCAACTCAAAGCATTCACTATATTTTTTACCAGGGACAGGGCCTACCACAAGAATCTTTTTTTTATTGGGGCGATAGGTCTTAAAAGAAAATTCTCTACTTTACTACTTTAGGGGGTGGGGGTGAAGGGGGGGTTTACATAGAACTGAGGCAAAGTGGTTTATGATTGAATCTCAGAGGCATTCTTATCATTTGGTAGATCCAAGGTCTTTCCAGTGGATCCTTCCCTAAGAATGGAACGAACCAAGTTAACCTATATGAGAGTGAGGAATAAAAACCAACAATCAACTTACCGCTTTTGATGTCGGATCCCGTATAACAAGCGAGCTCTTTACCCTAAAATTCAAACATGTGGGCGCAAAATGCTATCCTTCTTTATTGTTACATAGCAATAGAAGCCTGCAATAGCAAGAGAGTGAATAACGAATGATCCTCCAAACTCAAAGATTGATTGAGTCCGATTCAAGAGAGTGAGTGAAAGGCGTGGCAAGAGAGCGAGTTCGACTCGCGAACGATCAGCAAGTGAAGGACCGATCCTTTTGCGCCAATACTGTTGCGAGACTGGTACTTGGCGGCTCACGAGCAACATACAGACTAAGGTTGCCCATCACCCCCTCACTCCTTTTTGAAGGCCCTTTCAATTCTCTTTCTAGTATGCTTCCTCCATAAGAACATTGAACGCTCTGCGAATGCAAAATAGAAGCATAGTTGAGCACCTTTTCGAAGGCGAAATGCTAAACCAACCCTACAAAGTTGTCGCCACACTACTTGACAATATGGTCGAAGCCAACAAAGAAACTCAAAAGAAATACGAATGGGACAAATTGGTGGGTCGACTAGATGTTTTATCTAAATGGGTGTTTGGATTGGAAGAACAAGCCAGGGAGAGGGAAAAGGATTTCTCCCTTCGAGAGTGCAAAGATGGAAAGAAGCATGGGGGTGTGCAAAAAGATGATACCCTTTCAATCATTCAGCAAAAACTTGAAGAACACGACAAGAAGTTGAATGACATGAAAGACAACTTTAAAATGCTAAATTAAACGAACACCGCAAACTCAATGACGATTCAACTGCAAGATGCTTAGATAAACCATTTGATGACATGTCAATACCCACCATTCGTAGAGGATTTACCTAACCACACCATGGGTGATTCCGAGGACGAAGAGTACTCTTTCACTTGCGTCGTACTGCGGCGTTAACTCAGGTTTTCTTTGGGAGGCAACCTAAAACCCCATATTATCTTATATTTCCGTACTAGTAAAATAATAGTGTCTTAGTCTTGCAGAATTAAGTGTGGTAAGTGCCAATGAGGTGCAAAATGGCGAGCAGCAGATCTAGTTGGCGAATCGCCGAAGACACCGGTGAGCAATGTTATTTCGCCGTTTCACTCAAGGCACCCTCTGAGCCTCGAGTTTGTAAAACTTGGCCAGCTCAAGAAGGTTACGGCGATTCGCCTACCAGATTGGCGACCCCGATGGTCACTGGCGTTTGAACATCCACAACTGTTTAGAAGTTCTGTAAAACTCGACGATGTAAAAATTTGTTTGCGAAGCACCGAATCACTTATAAGGCAAAGCGTTTTCACTGAATGAGAACAAACTAGATAAGCTGCAGACCAACGCATAAAAAGGTAGCTCATTGATCACTCGAGAGCATGGGTTTAAGATAGGCGTATTGGAATGCTATGGAAAGTTGTACGGTGCTTGATGAATTACTCGGTAATGCACCAACCGTCCCTAGTATATCCTCTGCTATACAAAACATCCGTTGAAGGACTCCAACTCGAAACAACTACCTAACCAGGTTTATTTTCTAGCCCTATCTCTTTCTTTCTTTCATTTGGCCTCTAGATTATTGTTATATATTTGAGGACAAATATTTTTATTTTTAATTGTGGTGGGGTGAGGCCCACACCCTTTGTGCTAATAGTTGTGCTTAGGTTGTTCTGTTTTAAATTGTGTTAATATTGTTTTCTGTGGATGTTTGAGCTTGTGTCTCCGTTTATCTTGGTTTGCAAATTGATTTTGACCCTTCCAAAAAAGCTTGAGTTTTTCGCACATTATTGCCACCCTTCGTGAGTTGAATATGTCTGTTCTTTCGCAAAAATTTGAGTCTCAGTTTAGATCAATACCGATGACTTGAATAGTGCTCTCAATTGAATGAACTTGAATGTACGGCTACGATGAGGCCAATTGAAGTTGCATACATAATATGTGAACTCTTTGCATCACGTTGTGATTAGTCATTTATCGAATTGATTCTCTTGTAATGACCATTCCACAGTAGCGAAAGTGTGTAGTCTTGTTTGCTTTAAGTGTCGAGGCCTTGTGTCATTAGCTTGCTTTGAACTATGCATGAATAAACCTAGAATGTTCCCTGTTATTCTGATTGATTTAGAGAGGTGTCCTCTTGATATGATCTTAGGTAATTTTAAAGCGTGTGAGGCAAATTTGACATATACCTCTTTTGTAGCCTACATGTGAGTGTGTGAAACTCTTTTCAACACCCTTTGAGCCTTACCTTTCTTTGGAAGAACCTTGATGAACCCTAGACCTTACTTGACCCGCTACCTATAATCCTCTTAATTTGTGGTTTAGTGAATAGCCAACTTAGGCCAAAAGACTATGTTGGGGGTGTGGTGAAAAGGAAAAGGAGAAGTCAAGAAGTCAAGAAGTGCAAGAAAATCCCTCTTAACCCATGGTGTTGCAGAAGAACGGAAGCCCTTCAATCCAAGGAAAAAAAACCTGTGGAATAAATACAAAAGAAATCGGGTTTCCAAGCAATCCATGGTGGTGAATAAAAAGATGACTTTGAAGCACTAGAAATAGAATTGAAAAAGGGAAAGAACGGAATGCCTTGAGAACACCACACCGTACGAGGATGAAAAAGTCGTTGAGCCTAAATGAACATACCTTTGCACTCAGCCCAATTACAAGCCTTAAAAAGGCCTTTTTGATCTTGATTAAGCCGAATTGAAAGTCGATTGGAAAATAAGGGGAAACCTATGGGTGAAAGTCTGCATTGTGTTCCTCTTTTTAAGTGTGAGCGTTGCATCTAATTCCTGATCTTGAATTAATGAACATCTGTGTGTGAATATGAAATCATTCTTTGTGTGAGGGCATTTAAATACTTTTTGTTGAGCTTGAACTTGCAAAAGTAGCAATTATTGCGAGCATGAGAATCTTTGGTAATGGTGTGTCACAACTTAAATCTTTGAGTACACAGTTGATCTTTTCATAAGTAAATTGAATATTGTTGGGTTCATTCATGATTGAGTCTTGTGTAGCACTATTTGAGAAACCTTGTTGAACCGCTGAACTTGAGTTTGCTTGAGGACAAGCAAAAGTTTAAGTTAGGGGTGTTGATGAGTCCACAAATTGGACTCATATAGGGTTTTGTTTTGATGAGAATAGTTTCCTCTCATACTTATTTTGTCTCACTATCTGATGAAAACTTTTAAGTTTCAGGTATTTCAAGTTTTGTTGAAAGAATGGGCACTTAGGCCCAAAAAGGCTGAAAACAACGAAGAAGCTGAAGCCTGAGCATCGCCAATCACACTTGGCGATTCACCTAAGGGATTCAATCCGCCCTTTGTTCCAGTGCACGAAGCCCTGAAGAAGATAGATCAAAAGGAGATAAAAGGAGCAGTCAGAGCTTCACCGAATATTTCCGCGATGCAGTACTATATCGCCCAATGGTCCAAAACGTTAAGATGCGGAAGGAAAGCACGAAACGGTGATGAAACAGTACAAGGGCGAGTCGCCGAGTCATTCGGTGACATTGACTAACCTTACCGAAAGATCCGCCAGCACTATTTTTTGAAGTCTATAAATACTAAACTTGTTCTTAATTTTTGGAGAGTCAAACGTTTATTTTAATTTCCATAACAGAATAGTACTTTTGGGTTATTTTGTCTCATGTTTTGAGAGGGTTTTGTGGGAGACTTGAAAAGAGAAGGATTTCACCTTCCCCAAGTTGGAAGTGGGTCTTCACCATTCTTCTTCCTTTGCTTAAATCAAGGTTTAATTTCTTATACCCATTTGATTTTAGTATCATTTTAGGTGTATTTTTTTATTTCTTGATGTGTGGCTAAAAACCCCATTATAGTTATATATTTGAGGACAAATATTTTTATTTTTTTTGTGGTGGGGTGAGGCCAACACCCTTTATGATGATAGTTGTTCTTGGGTTGTTCTGTTTTAAATTGTGTTAATAGTGTTTTCTGTGGATGTTTGAGCTTGTGACTCATTTTATTTTTATTTCCAAAATGATTTTTACCCTTTCAAAAATTTTGAGTTTTTCGCACATTTTTGCGACGCTTCGTGAGTTGATTGTGTCTGTTCTTTCGCAAAAAATTGAGTCTCGATTTTGATCAATACCGATGACTTGAATAGCGCTCTCAATCGAACAAAATTGAATGTACGGCTACGATGAGGCCAAATGAAGTTGCATAAACAATATGTGAACTCTTTGCATCCCGTTGTGATTAGCCATTAATCGAATTGATTCTCTTGTAATGACCATTGTACACTAGCGAAAGTGTGTAGTCTTGTTAGTTTTAAGTGTTGATTCCTTGTTTGATTAGCTTGCTTTGAACCATGAATGAATAAACCTAGAATTCTCCCTGTTCTGATTGATTTAGAAAGGTGTGAGTCAAATTTTACATGTACCTCTTTTGTTGCCTACCCGTGAGCGTGTGAAACTCATTTGGACACACATTGAGCCATACCTTTCTGTGGAAGAACCTTGACGAACCCTAGACCTTACTTGACCCGCTACCTATAATCCTCTTAATTTGTGGTTTAGTGAATAGTCAACTTAGGCCAAAAGCCTAAGTTGGAGGTGTGGTAAAAAGGAAAAGGAGAAGTCAAGAAGTGCAAGAAAATCCCCCTTAACCCATGGTGTTGTAGAACAATGGAAACCCTTTAATCTAAAAAAAAAACATGTGGAATAAATACAAAGGAAATCGGGGTTCCAAGCAATCCATGGAGGTGAATAAAAAGATGACTTAGAAGCACTATAAATAAAATTGAAAAAGGGAAAGAAGGGAATGCCTTGAGAACACCACACCTCACGAGGATGAAAAAGTCATTGAGCCTAAATGACCATACCTTTGCACTCAACCCAATTACAAGACTTAGAAACACCTTTTTGATCTTGAGTAAGCTGAATCAAAAGTAAATTGGAAAATTAGGGCAAACCCATGAGCGAAAGAATGCATTGTGTTCCTCTTTTTGAGTGTGAGCGTTGCATCTGATTCCTGATCTTGAATTAATAAACCTCTGTGTGTGAATATGGAATCATTCTTCATGTGAGGACATTTAGATACTTTTTGTTGAGCTTGAACTTGCACAACTAGCAATTATTGCAAGCATTAGAATCTTTGGTAATGATGGGTCACAAGTTAAATCTTTGAGTACACAATTGATCCTTGCATAAGTAAATTTAATCTTGTTGTGTGCATTCATGATTGAGTCTTGTGTAGCACTATTTGAGACACCTTGTTGAACCGCTGAACTTGAGTTTGCTTGAGGACAAGAAAAAGTTTAAGTTGGGGGTGTTGATGAGTCCACATTTGTGGACTCATAGATGGCTTTATTTTGATAAAAATAGTGTCCCTGTAATGCTTATTTTGTCTCAATATCTGATGAAAACTCTTAAGTTTCAGGCATTTCAAATTTTATTGAAAGAATGGACACTTAAGAACAAAAAGGAAAAAAAAGGCTGAAAAGGACGAAGAAGCTGAAGCCTGAGCATCGCCAAGCACACTTGGCGATTAGCCGAAGGGATTCACTCCGCCATTTGTTCCAGTGCGCGAAGCCTTGAAGAAGAGGATCAAAAGGCGATGAAAGGAGCAGTCGACGCTTAACCAAATACTTCCCCGACGCAGTAATATACAGCCCAATGGTCCAAAACGTGAAGATGTTAAAGGCAAGCACAAAACGGCGATGAAACAGAACAAGGGCGAGTCGCCAGTCACTCAGCGACATCCACTAACCTCGCCGAAAGATCCGCCAGCAATATTTTCTGATGTTTATAAATACTAAACTTGTTGTTAATTTGTAGAAGTCAAACATTTATTTTAATTTCCATAATAGAATAGTACTTTTTGGGATATTTTCTCTCAAGTTTAGAAAGGGTTTTCTGGGAGACTTGAAGAGGGAAGGATTTCACCTTCCCCAAGTTAGATGTGGGTCTTCTCCATTCTTCTTCCTTTACTTAAATCAAGTTTTAATTTCTTATACCCATTTGATTTTATTATCATTTTAGGTGTATTTTGTTATTTACTGATGTTTCGTTAAAAACCCCTCCATTCTTGGGGTATGATTTAGCAAAATATGTGGTGATATTGTTGTTGGATCTTTCTTGCTGATAGGTTAGATGTATTTTAATGGTGACTTCACCTAGTGGTTATGGTTTAATTTAATGGGTTTGTAGTTGCAAATACAAAACCAACCATGTGTTTTCGAGTTACCCGAGAGGGAGATCGCGAAACCAAGACCACTAGATTGATAGCCTAAGGAGTGGTTCAACATGAGGTTCAGCCCGAGAGGGTGAACCCTAATCTCATATCCTAACACTCATCTCGAGAGAGTAAGTGGGGTAAGGTGTAGGTTGGTCTTCATGCGGCACGTGGATGTTCGAGGGGAACCCATTTGAAACGGGGTAAGTTGCTCGAGAGGGAACTTATTTCGATCCAAAGCTTAGCCTAGTCACTATTTTCTTGTAAATTTCCTATCGAAATCATGTACCCAACCAACGATTTATCTCAACTTGTATTGCGGTCACACCCCAAGAACTTTCTCTCATACTTGATTTTCTTCTTAATTTTTGTTGTTTTTACTACTTGTGACGAAATCCCCAATTGATATTTGACACTTTTGTGTCATACCATTTTTTTTACAATGTTTTTGTTCATTACTGTCTTTAACTATGATTAATTAGAACTAAATTTTATTTTTCTATTATTTCTCAAAACCACTCCTTTATGACACGACCCCAAGCTTTAGTTGGGTTACTATATTATCGATGATTGTAAACACTCGTACCGTAGGTTAGTGTCGTTGGTCACGATAAGCATCAAAATGGCGTCGTTGCCAGGGAGTGGTGTTATTTGGGAATTCGTAGTTAGATAAAAAAAATTATTCTTTCTAGTTTTAGTTTTACTAATCTAAATTGTAGTTTGGTTTTGCTAGTTTGAATATCAAAGTAGGGAACTAAGGATGGATAATCACTACGGATACCACACATATCATTCCCTTTGAAACTATTAAACCTCAGGGACAACCTCCTGACCTTCAAACATGCAGGGAGGAGACAATTCTGGAAATGTGGCTGAGATTCAAAGCAATTTTGCAGACAAGCCCATCTCATGGAATGCCTGCTAAGACACTGCTGGATTGTTTCTATCGGGCTCTTGAATCGGAATATAGAAGCATAGATGAGCACCTTTTCGAAGGCGAAATGCTAAACTAACCATACGAAATTGTCACCACACTTCTTGACAATAAGGTCAAAACCAGCAAAGAAACTCAAAAAAATACGAATGGGACAAATTGGTGGCTCAAGTAGATGCCTCATCTAAACGGTTGTCTGGATTGGAAGGACAAGCTAGGGAGAGGGAGAAGGACTTCTCCCTTCGAGAGTGCAACCATGGAAAAAAGCATGGGGGTGTGTAAAATGATGATACCCTTTCAATCAATCAGCAAAAACTCTAAGAACACGACAATAAGTTGAATGACATGAAAGACAACATTGAAATGCTAAATGAAATGACCACCGCAAATTCCATGACAATTCAGCTGGAATATGCTCAGATAAACCATTTGATGACAGGTTAATACCCACCATTCGCCGGGGATTCACCTAACTACCCCATGGGTGATTCCAAGGACAAAGAGTAGTCTTTGACTTGTGACTTGCCGCAATATTCACTCAGGCGCTGTTTGGGAAGCAACCCAAAACCCGTATTATCTATTATTTGCGTACTAGTAAAATAATAGTGTCTTAGTCTTCCATATTTAAGTGTGGTAAGTGCCAAAGTGGTATAGAATGGAGAGCAACATATCCAGTTGGTGAATCGCCGAAGACACCGGTGAGCAATGCTATTATGCCGTTTGACTCTAGGCACCCTATGATCCTCGAGTCTGTAAAACTCGGCGATCTCAGGAAGGTTTCGACGAATCACCTACCTGATTGGTGACCTCGATGGTCACCACCGCTTCAACATCCACAGCTGTTGAGAAGTTTTGTAAAACCCGACGAAGTAAAAAGTTGTTTGGTGAAGCGCCGAATCACTTAGAAGTTCGAAAAATTTTAAGTTTTTTGCACATTTTACCACCCTTTGTGAGTTGAATGTGTTTGTTCTTTTGCAAAAAATTGAGTCTCTATTTCAATCAATACCGATGACTTGAATAGCGCTCTCAATTGAACGAACTTGAATGTACGGCTACGATAAGGCCAAATGAAGTTGCCTAAACAATATGTGAACTCTATGTATCTCGTTGTGATTAGCCATTTATCGAATTGATTCTCTTCTAATGACCATTGTACACTAGCGAAAGTATGTAGTCTAGTTTGATTTAAGTGTCGATGCCTTGTGTGATTAGCTTTCTTTGAACCATGCATGAATAAACCTATAGTTTTCCCTGTTAGTTTGATTGATTTAGAAAAGTGTCCTCTTTATATGATCTTAGGCAATTTTAAAGTGTGTGAGGCAAATTTGACATATTCCTCTTTTGTGGTCTACCTGTGAGCGTATGAAAATCATTTGAACACACATTGAGCCTTACCTATCTTTGGAAGAACCTTGATGAACCCTAGACCTTACTTGACCCGCTACCTAAAATCCTCTTAATTTGTGGTTTAGTGAATAGCCAACCTTGGCCAAAAGCCTAAGTTAGAGGTGTGGTGAAAAGGAAAATGAGAAGTCAAGAAGTGCAAGAAAATCCCCCTTAACCCATGGTGTTGCAGAACAACGGAAACCCTTCAATCTAAAAAAAAAACTTGTGGAATAAATACAAACGAAATTGGGGTTCCAAGCAATCCATGTAGGTGAATAAAAAGATGACTTAGAAGCACTAGAGATAAAATTGAAAAAGGGAAAGAAGGGAATGCCTTGAAAACCCCACACCTCACGAGGATGAAAAAGTCACTCAGCCTATATGACCATACCTTTGCAATCAACCCAATTAAAAGCCTTGGAAAGACCTTTTTGATCAATCTTAAGTAAGCCGAATAGAAAGTCAATTGGAAAATAAGGGCAAAACTATGGGTGAAAGCATGCATTGTTTTCCTCTATTTGAGTGTGAGCGTTGCATCTGATTCCTGATCTTGAATTAATAAACCTCTGTGTGTGAATATGGAATCATTCTTCATGTGAGGACATTTAGAAACTTTTGTTAAGCTTGAATTCGCACAAGTAGCAATTATTGCAAGCATGAGAATCTTTGGTAATGGTGGGTCACAACTTAAATCTTTGAGTACACAATTGATCCTTGCATAAGTAAATTGAATATTGTTGTGTGCATTCATGATTGAGTCTTGTGTAGCACTATTTGAGACACCTTGTTGAACCGCTGAACTTGAGTTTGCTTGAGGACAAGCAAAAGTTTAAGTTAGGGTGTTGATGAGTCCACATTTGTGGACTCATATAGGGCTTTATTTTTATAAGAATAGTGTCCTCGAATGCTTATTTTGTCTCATTATCTGATGAAAACCCTTAAGTTTCAGGTATTTAAACTTTTCTTGAAAGCATGGACACTTAGGAACAAAATGGAACAATAAGGCTGAAAAGAACGAAGAAGTTGAATTCTAAGCATCGCCAAGTACACTTGGCGTTTAGCCGAAGGGATTCACTCCGCCATTTGTTCTAGTGCGCGAAGCCTTGAAGAAGAAGGATCAAAAGGCGATGAAAGTAGCAGTCGACACTTAACCAAATTTATCTGCGATGTAGTACTATACCGCCCAATGGTCCAGAACGTGAAGATGTTGAAGGCAAGCACAAAATGGTGATGCAACAGATCAAGGGCGAGTCGCCAGTCATTCGGCGACATCAACTAACCTCGCCGAAAGATCCGCCAGCACCATTTTCTGATGTTTGTAAATACTAAACTTGTTATTAATTTGTAGAGAGTCAAACATTTATTTTAATTTCCATAATAGAATAGTAGTTTTTGGGATATTTTCTCTCAAGTTTGGAAAGGGTTTTGTGTGAGACTTGAAGAGAGAAGGATTTCACCTTCCCCAAGTTGGATGTGGGTCTTCTCCATTCTTCTTCCTTTACTTAAATTAATGTTTAATTTCTTATACCCATTTTATTTTATTATCATTTTAGGTGTATTT
The DNA here is from genome assembly GCA_036553675.1 of Solanum okadae. Lineage (NCBI taxonomy): Eukaryota > Viridiplantae > Streptophyta > Magnoliopsida > Solanales > Solanaceae > Solanum > Solanum okadae. The sequence continues at coordinate 34,722,553 of CM071681.1, forward strand.
TGTTATTTCTTGATGTGTGGTTGAAAACCCCCTATTGTTGGGGTGTGATTTAGCAAATATTTGTTGATATTGTTGTTGGATCTTTCTTGCTGATAGGTTAGATGTATTTTAATGGTGATTTCACCTCGTGGTTGTGGTTTAATTTAGTGATTTTGTAGTTACAAATACAAAACCACCTATGTGTTCTCGAGTTGCCCTAGAGGGAGGTCGCGAAACCAAGACCACTAGACTAATGGCCTAAGGAGTGGGTCGACATGAGGTTCAGCCCAAGAAGGTGAACCCTAGTCTCATATCCTAAAATTCAGCTCGAGAGAGTGAGTCGGGTAAGGCGTAGGTTGGTCTTCATGCGGCATATGGGTGTCCGAGAGGTACCCATTTGAAACGGGGTATGTTGCTCGAGAGGGAACTTATTTTCATGTAAAGCTTAGCCTAGTCAATATTATCTTGTAAATTTTCTATCCAAGAATGTACCCAACAATTTATCTCAACTTGTTTTGCGGTTTCACCCCAAGAACATTCACCCATACTTGATTTTCTTGTTAATTTTTGTTGTTTTTACTACTTGTGACGAAATCCCCAATTGATATTTGACAGTTTTGTGTCATACCCTTTTATTTACAATGTTTTTTTGTTCGTTAATGTCTTTACCTATGACTAATTAGAACAAATTTTATTTTTCTATTATTTCTTAAAACTACTCCCTTGGGTCACGACCCCAAGCTTTAGTTGGGTTACTATATTACCGACGATTGTAGACACTTGTACCGTAGGTTAGTGTCGTTGGTCACGATAAGCATCAGAATGGCACCGTAGCCGGGGAGCGGTGTTATTTGGGAATTCGTAGCTACATAAAAAATTTGATTCTTTCTAGTTTTAGTTTTACTAATCTAAATTGTAGTTTGGTTTTGCTAGTTTGAATATCAAAGCAGGGACCTAAGGATGGATAATCACTATGGATAACACAGGAATCATCCAATTTTGAAACTATTGAACCTCAAGGATAACCTCCTCACCTTCGAACATGCAGGGGATGAGATAATTCTGGAATTGTGGCTGAGATTCAAAGCAATTTTGCAGACAAGCCCATCTCATGGAATGCTTGATAAGACACTACTGCATTGTTTCTATCGTAGTCTTGAACCGGAAAATAAAAGCATAACTGAGCACATATTCAAAGGCGAAATGCTAAACCAACCCTACGAAATTGTCGCCACACTTCTTCACAATAAGGTCGAAGCTAGAAATGAAACTCAAAAGAAATATGAATGAGACAAATTGGTTGCTCAAGTAGATGTCTTATCTAAACGGTTGTTTGAATTGGAACAACAAACCTGGGAGAGGGAGAAGGGCTTCTTCCTTTGAGAGTGCAAACATGGAAAGAAGCAGGGGGTGTGCAAAAAGATGATACTCTTTCAATCATTCAGCAAAAACTTAAAGAACACGACAAGAAGTTGAATGACATGAAAGATAATATTGAAATGCTAAATGAAATGACCACCGCAAATTCCTTGACAATTCAGCTGCAAGATGCTCAGAAAAACCATTTGATGACAGGTTAATACCCACCATTCGCCGAGGATTCACCTAACTACACCATGGGTGATTCCGAGGACAAAGAGTATTCTTTGACTTGCGACGTGCCGCGACGTTAACTCAGGCATTGTTTGGGAGGCAACCCAAAATTCCATATTATCTTATATTTGCGTACTAGTAAAATAATAGTGTCTTAGTCTTGCAGATTTAAGTGTGGTAAGTGCCAAAGAGGTGCAGAATGGTGAGCAGCAGATCCAGTTGGCGAATCGCCGAAGACACCGGTGAGCAATGCTATTTCACCGTTTGACTCAAGCACCCTCTAAGCCTCGAGTCTGTAAAACTCGGCGCGCTTAGGAAGTTTTGGCAATTCACCTGCCTGATTGGCGACCTCGATGGTCACCGCCGTTTGAATATCCATAGTTGCTGAGAAGTTTTGTAAAACTCGATGAAGTAAAAATTTGTTTGGTGAAGCACCGAATTACTAAGAATTCAAAGCGATGTCACCAAATGGGAACAAACTAGATAAGCTGCAGGCCAACACACAGAAATGTAGCTGATTGATCACTCAAGAGCGTGGGTTGAAGACATGGGTATTAGAATGCTAAGAAAAGTTGTACCGAGCTTGATGAATCAATCGACAATGCACCAACCGTCCCTAGCATATATTATTTTTTACGAAACTTCCATTGAAGGACTCCAACTCGAAACAACTGCCTAACCAGGATTATTCTCTAGCCCTATCTATGTCTTTCTTTAATTTGACCTCTACATTATTGTTATTTATTTGAGGACAAATATTATTATTTTTTGTGGTGGGGTGAGGCCCACACCCTTTGTGCTGATAGATGTGCTTGGGTTGTTCTGTTTTAAATTGTGTTAATACTGATTTCTATGGATGTTGAGCTTGTGGCTCTGTTTATTTTTATTTGCAAAATGATTTAGACCCTTCCGAAATTTTTTGAGTTTTTCGCACATTTTTGCCACCCTTCATGAGTTGAATGTGTCTATTCTTTCGCAAAAAATAGAGTCTTGATTTCGATCATTACTGATGACTTGAATAGCGCTCTTAATTGAACGAACTTGAATGTACGGCTACAATGTGAACTCTTTGCATCTCGTTGTGTTTAGCCATTTATCGAATTGATTCTCGTGTAATGACCATTGTACACTAGCGAAAGTGTGTAATTTTGTTTACTTTAAATGTCGATGCCTTGTGTTATTAGCTTTCTTTGAACCATGCATGACGAAACCTAGAATTTTCCCTGTAAGTCGGATTAATTTAGAATGGTGTCCTCTTGATATGATCTTAGGTAATTTTAAAGCGTGTGAGACAAATTTGACATATACCTCTTTGTAGCCTACCCATGAGCGTGTGAAACTCATTTGGACACCCATTGAGCCTTACCTTTCTTTGGAAGAACCTTGATTAACCCTAGACCTTACCTAACCCACTACCTATAATCGTCTTAATTTGTGGTTTAGTGAATAGCCAACTTTGGCCAAGAGCCTAAGTTGGAGGTGTGGCGAAAAGGAAAATAAGAAGTCAAGAAGTGCAAGAAAATTCCCCTTAACCCATGGTGTTGCAGAACTACCAAAACCCTTTAATCCAAAAAAGAGAAAAAAAAACTTGTGGAATAAATACAAAAGAAATCGGGGTTCCAAGCAATCCATGGAGGTGAATAAAAAGATGACTTAGAGGCACTAGAAATAGAATTGAAAAAGGGAAAGAAGGGAATGCCTTGAGAACACCACACCTCACGAGGATGAAAAAGTTACTATCCTAAATGACCATACCTTTGCACTCAACACAATTACAAGCCTTAGAAACACCTTTTTGATCTTGAGTAAGCCGAATCGAAAGTCATTCGGAAAATAAGGGTAAACCTATGAGTGAAAAGATGCATTGTGTTCCTCTTTTTCAGTGTGAGCGTTCGGCTGATTCCTAATCTTGAATTAATGAACCTCTGTGTGTGAATATGGAATCATTATTCATGTGATGACATTTAGATACTTTTTGTTAAACTTGAACTTGCACAAGTAGCAATTATTGCAAGCATGAGAATCTTTGGTAATGGTGGGTCACAACTTAAATCTTCGAGTACACAATTGATCCTTCCATAAGTAAACTGAATCTTGTTGTGTGCATTCATGATTGAGTTCTATGTAGCACTATTTGAGACACCTTGTTGAACCGCTGAACTTGAGTTTGCTTGACGACAAGTAAATGTTTAAGTTGGGGGTGTTGATAGTCCACATATGTGGACTCATATAGGGCTTTATTTTGATAAGAATAATATCCTCGAATGCTTATTTTGTCTCTATATCTGACGAAAACTCTTAAGTTTCAGGTATTTCAACTTTTATTGAAAGCATGGAAACTTAGGAACAAAAAGGCTGAAAAGAACGAAGAAGCTGAAGCTTGAGCATCGCCAAGCACACTTGGCGATTTGCTGAAGGGATTCACTCCGCCTTTTGTTCTAGTGCGCGAAGCCCTGAAGAAGAAGAAGGATCAAAAACTGATGAAAGAAGCAGTCGGCGCTTAACCAAATATTTCCGTGACGCAGTACTATACCGCCCAATGTCTAGAACGTGAAGATGTTGAAGTCAAGCACAAAACAACGATGAAACTGAACAAGGGTGAGTCTCATCAACTAACCTCTTCGAAAGATCCACCAGCTCTATTTTCTGAAGTTTATAAATACTAAACTTGTTATTAATTTGTAGAGAGTCAAACATTTATTTTAATTTCCATAATAGAATAGTACTTTTAGGATATTTTCTCTCAAGTTTGGAAAGGGTTTTGTGGGAGACTTGAAGAGAAAAAGATTTCACCTTCCCCAAGTTGGAATTGGGTCTTCTCCACTCTTCTTCCTTTTCTTAAATCAAGGTTTAATTTCTAATACCCATTTGATTTTATTATCATTTTAGGTGTATTTTGTTATTTCTTGATGTGTGGCTTAAAACCCCCCATTCTTGTGTGTGATTTAGCAAATATGTGTTGATATTATTGTTGGATCTTGCTTGCTGATAGGTTAGATGTATTTTAATGGAGATTTCACCTTGTGGTTGTGGTTGTGGTTTAATTTAATGGGTTTGTAGTTGCAAATACAAAACCACCCTTGAGTTTACGAGTTGCCCGAGAAGGAAGTCGCAAAACCAAGACCATTAGACTGATGGCCTTAGGAGTGGGTCGACATGAGGTTCAGCCTGAGAGGGTGAACCCTTTTCTCATATTCTAACACTCAGCACGAGAGAGTAAGTGGGGTAAGACGTAGGTTGGTCCTCATGCGGCACATGGGTGTTCGTGAGGAACCCATTCGAAACGGGGTAAGTTGCTCGAGAGGGAACTTATTTCCATCTAAAGTTAAGCCTAGTCACTATTATCTTGTAAATTTCCTATCGAAAGCATGTACCCAATGATTTATCTCAACTTGTATTGTGGTCACACCCCAAGAACTTTCTCCCATACTTGATTTTCTTGTTAATATTTGTTGTTTTTCTACTTGTGACAAAATCCCCAATTGATATTTGACACTTTTGGGTCATACCCTTTTATTTACGTTGTCTTTGTTCGTTAATGTCTTTAGCTATGACTAATTAGAACAAAATTTTATTTTACTATTAATTCTCAAAACAACTCCCTTGAGACGCGACCCCAAGCTTTAGTTGGGTTACTATATTATCGACGATCATAGACACTCATACTGTAGGTTAGTGTTGTTGGGCACGATAAGTATCAAAATGGCGCCGCTGTCGGGGAGTGGTGTTATTTGGAAATTCGTAGTTAAATAAAATTTTCGATTCTTTCTATTTTTAGTTTTACTAATCTAAATTGTAGTTTGGTTTTGCTAGTTTGAATATCAAAGCAAGGACTTAAGGATGGAAAATCACTATGGATACCACATAAATCATCCCCTTTTGAAACTATTAAACCTTGGGGACAACCTCCTGACCTTTAAACAGGCAGGGGAGGAGACAATTCCGGAATTGTGGCTGAGATTCAAAGAAATTTTGTAGACATGCCCATTTCATGGAATGCCTGATAAGATATTGCTGGATTGTTTCTATCGGGGTCTCAATACGGAAAATTGAAGCATAGCTGAGCACATTTTCGAAGGCGAAATGCTAAACCAACCCTACGAAGTTGTCACCACACTATTTGACAATATGGTCGAAGCCAACAAAGAAACTCAAAAGAAATACGAATGGGACAAATTGTTGGCCCAAGTAGATGTCTTATCTAAATAGGTTTTTGGATTGGAAGAACAAGCCAGGGAGAGGCAGAAGGACTTCTCCCTTCGAGAGTGCAAACATGGAAAGAAGCATGAGGGTGTGCCAAAAATCATACTCTTTCAATCATTCAGCAAAAACCCGATGAACAGGACAAGAAGTTGAATGTGATGAAAGAAAACATTGAAATGCTAAATGAAATGACCACCACAAATTCCATGACGATTCAGCTCCAAGATTCTCAGATAAACCATTTGATGACAGGTCAATACCCACCATTCGCTGAGGATTCACCTAACTACACCATGGGTGATTCCGAGGACGAAGAGTGGTCTTGGACATGCTTCGTACCACGACGTTAACTCAGGCGTTGTTTGGGAGGCAACCCAAAACCCCATATTATCTTATATTTAAGTACTAGAAAAATAATAGTGTCTTTATCTTGCAGATTTAAGTGTGGTAAGTGCCAAAGAGGTGCAGAATGGGAGTAACAGATCAAGTTTGTGAATCGTCAAAGACACCGGTGAGCAATGCTATTTCGTCTTTTCACTCAAGGCACCCTCTGAGCCTCGAGTCTGTAAAAATTTGTGAGGTCAGGAAGGTTTCGGTGATTCACCTACCTGATTGGCGACCCTCATGGTCACCGCCGTTTTAATATCACAGTTGTCGAGAAGTTCTGTAAAACTCGATGAAGTAAAAATTTGTTTGGCGAAGCCCCGAATCACTCAGAAGTCAAAGCGTTGTCACCGAATAAGAACGAACTAGACAAGTTGCAGGCCAACGTACAAAAAGGTAGCTGATTGATCACTCAAGAGCGTGGGCTGAAGATAGGCGTTTTAGAATGCTAATAAAAGTTGTACAGAGCTAGATGAATCACTCGGTAATGCACCAACCATCCCCAGCATATCTTCTACTTTACGAAACCTTCGTTGAAGAACTCCAACTTGAAACAACTGCCTAACCAGGATTATTCCCTAGCCCTATCTCTGTCTTTTTTTAATTTGACTTCTAGATTATTGTTAAAAATTTGAGGAATTTTTTTTTGTGGTGGGGTGAGGCCCACACCCTTTGTGATGATAGTTGTGCTTGGGTTGTTCTGTTTTAAATAGTGTTAATACTGTTTTCTGTGGATTTTTTAGCTTGTGGCTCCTTTTATTTTTACTTGCAAAATGATTTTAACCCTTCCGAGAATTTTTTTGTTTTTCGCACATTGCCAGTCTTTGTGAGTTGAATGCATCTATTCATTCGCAAAAATCTGAGTCTAGGTTTCGATCAATACGGATGACTTGAATAGTGCTCTCAATTGAACAAACTTAAATGTACGACTACGATGAGGCCAAATGAAGTTGCATAACCAATATGTGAACTCTTTGCATGTCATTGTGATTAACCATTTATCGAATTGATTCCCTTATAATGACAATCGCACACTAGCGAAAGTGTGTCGTCTTGTTTGCTTTAAGTGTCGATGCCTTGTGTGATTCGCTTGCTTTGAACTATGCATGAATAAACATAGAATTTTCCATGTTAGTCTGATTGATTTAGAAGGTGTCCTCTTGATATGATCTTAGGCAATTTTAAAGCGTGTGAGACAAATTGGACATATACCTCTTTTGTGGCCTACCCGGGAGTGTGTGAAACTCTTTTGAACACCCTTTGAGCCTTACATTTCTTTGGAAGAACCTTGATAAACCCTAGACGTTACTTGACCCGCTACCTATAATCCTCTTAATTTGTTGTTTAGTGAATAACCAAGTTAGGCCAAAAGTCTAAGTTGGGGGTGTGGTGAAAAGGAAATGGAGAAGTGCAAGAAAAATCCCCTTTAACCCATGGTGTTGCAGAACAACGGAAACCCTTCGAACTAAAAAAAAAAAAACATGTTGAATAAATACAAAAGAAATCAGATTTCCAAGTAATCCATGGAAGTGAATAAAAAGATGACTTAGAAGCCTTGAGAACACCACACCTCCTGAGGATGAAAAATTCACTGAGCCTAAATGACCATACCTTTGCACTCAGCCCCATTACAATCCTTAGAAAGACCTTTTTTATCTTGAGTAAGCCTAATCGAAAGTCGATTGGAAAATAGGGGCAAACCTATGGGTGAAAGCATGCATCGTGCTCCTCTTTTTGAGTGTCAGCGTTGCATCTGATTCCTGATCTTGAATTAATGAACCTCTGTGTGGAAATATGGAATCATTCTACATGTGAGGACATTTAGATACTTTTTGTTAAACTTGAACTTGCACAAGTAGCAATTATTGCGAGTATGAGAATCTTTGTTAATGGTGTGTCACAACTTAAATCTTTGAGTACAGAATTTATCCTTTCATAAGTAAATTGAGTCTTGTTGTGTGCATTCATCATTGAGTCTTGTGGTGCACTATTTGAGACACCTTGTTGAACCGCTGAACTTAAGTTTGCTTGAGGACAAACAAAAATTTAAGTTGGGGGTGTTGATGAGTGCACAAATTAGACACATATAGGGCTTTATTTTGATAAGAATAGTGTCCTTGAATGCTTATTTTGTCTCAATATCTGATGAAAACTCTTAAATTTCAGGTATTTCAAGTTTTATTGAAAGCATGGACACTTAGGCGCAAAAAGGAACACAAAGGCTAAAAAGAACGAAGAAGCTGAAGATTGAGCATCGCCAAGCACACTTGGCGATTCGCCAAAGGGATTCACTCCGCCCTTTGTTCTAGTTCGCGAAGCCCTGAAGAAGAAGGATTAAAAGGCGATGAAAGGAGCAATTGGCGCTTAACCAAATATTTCCGCAACGCAGTACTATACCGCCAAATGGTTCAGAACGTGAAGTTGTTTAAGGAAAGTACTAAACGGCGATGAAACAGAAGAAGGGCGAGTCGCCGAGTCATTCGGTGACATCGACTTATCTCGCCGAAAGATCCACCAGCACTATACTTTGAAGTCTATAAATACTAAACTTGTTATTAGTTTTTATAGAGTCGAACATTTATTTTAATTTCCATAATAGAATAGTACTTTTTGGGATATTTTCTTTCAAGTTTGGAGAGGGTTTTGTGGGAGACTTGAAGAGAGAAGGATTTCACCTTCCCCAAGTTGGAAGTGGGTCCTCTCCTTTCTTCTTCCTTTGTTTAAATCAAGGTTTAATTTCTTATACCCATTTGATTGTAGTAACATTTTAGGTGTATTTTGTTATTTCTTGATGTGTGGATAAAAACCCCCATTCTTGGGGTGTTATTTAGCAAATATGTGTTGATATTGTTGTTGAGTTTTGCTTGCTGATAGGTTAGATGTATTTTAATGGTGATTTCACCTAGTGGTTGTGGTTTAATTTAGGGAAAATACATAAAAACACCCTCGAACTTGGCAGAAAAACTCACTTTAGCACCTTAACTTTATGGGTAATTATTTACCCCCCTAAACTTATTTCAAGTGAATTTAATAGCACCTTACACATACAATACCAATTTCATACTTATGGGTGAAATGCACACGCGCCACCTAAGCGCCACCTCTATGCCACATTATGACACGTCGGATAATTGAAAAAAAAAATACTTTTTCTTTATTTTTATTTCCCTACATTTTTAAAAAAAATTATTTTCACTATTCACCCATCATCTTCATTATTTCATTTGGGTCAATTTCTTAACTTCTAAAATTCTGTCCCATTCATTCTATTCTCATTACTTTGTAATGATTTATTAGTACTTCCATTAAACTCTTTTTTCAGCTAAGTGAAGCTTCAACTTACATCAACAATGGCACTTTCAGATTTGTGCAAAATCAGTGTACTTAACTTTTTAGATTTATTGTTAATTTTCTTGTTTAACTTCTTAATACATATCCAGGTATAGAATAAGTAATGTTTAAAGTTAGATGATTAAATATTTTTTAAGGTTCTGACACTTTGTTAATTCTTTATTAATCAAATCATAGTTGGATTTTTTTAAAGATTTGCTATTTTGATTTGAAATTTTCTCTTTTATTATAAATATAAACTACCTAAAAGAAGGAGATAAAGGATGCATAGATTAACGAGAGGAGAGGGTGTGCAGGTTGTGAGGAAGAAGAAATAATTAAAAAGAAAAGAAATGAGTTGGGTTTGGGGCGATGGGTGCAAGGAAGAAGAAGAAGAAGAAATGGGAAAATATTGTATTGGCTGGAAAGGGAAAAAAAGGGCCCCATATAATTTTTTACTTTATTTACGCGCTGATACTTTTGAAATTTGCCACGTCAGCCATTCGGGTGATATTAAATTCACTTGTAATAAGATTAGGGGGGTAAATAATTACCCGTAAAGTTAAAGTGTTAAAGTAAGTTTTGCTACCAAGTTCAGGGGTGTTTTTATGTATTTTCCCTTTAATTTAATGGGTTTGTAGTTTCAAATACAAAATCACCCATGTGTTTGCGGCTTGCCCAAGAGGGAGGTCGCGAAACCAAGACCACTAAACTGATGGCCTAATGAGTGGGTCAACATGAGGTTCAGCCCGAGAGGGTGAACCCTAGTCCCATATCCTAACACTCAGCTCGAGAGAGTGAGTGGAGTAAGACGTAGGCTGGTCTTCATACGGCAAGTGGGTGTCCGAGAGGAACCCATTTGAAACGGGGTATGTTGCTCGAGAGGGAAATTATTTTCATCTAAAGCTTAGCCTAGTCACTATTATCTTGTAAATTTCCTATCGAAAGCATGTACCCAATGATTTATATCAACTTGTATTGCGGTCACACCCCAAGAACATTCTCCCATACTTGATTTTCTTGTTAATATTTGTTGTTTTTACTACTTGTGACAAAACTCCCAATTGATATTTGACACTTTTGTGTCACCCCCTTTTAATTTACAATGTTTTTGTTCGTTAATGTTTTTATCTACGACTAATTAGAACTAAATTTTATTCTTCTATTAATTATCAAAACCACTCCCTTGGGACACGACCCCAAACTTTAGTTGGGTTACTATATTATCGACGATCATAGACACTCGTACCGTATGTTAGTGTCGTTGGTCACGATAAGCATCAGATATGCAGATGCAACACACACTAAAGAAACGAATCACTTCAGTACACCGACTAGTGACTGTGTTAGGAGTTAGTATAGCACTTCAGTATATATTTATGTATTTCTCAATAGCTCAAAAATATTTGAATAAAGTAAGCTTACTTCTAGCAGTGGAATACATTAGTAATAATGTTAATAGTTATCGGACAAAACTCATCCTACATTTAGACCATGACTACAATCTATAACCTCTGATGAAAAGAATCTATATTATTTTATTTCTGAAATATTTGGTGAAACATGAATCACAATCACCATCATAAGGGAAAAAAGGATATTCCTCTAGCATTCTACTTTGTTAGATTCTTAGAATTCTTTAAGCTTACAGAGAGACATGAAATGTGGAGGTTAGAGAGGCGGGAAGGGGGTGGGGATAAACAAAATTACATTGAGAAATTGGATAGCAGGCTTCTCAGCTAAACTAGTTATACACTGAAATATACATGCAGAAATTACCACTATTTTGCAACGTTTGAGATTTGCAAAAAATATATTAAATATCAACGTATTGGAAATAAGTTCATATTCTACCGTTGCAATCAACAACTTGTGTAATGGTCACTGAACTAACGTTAATCTAATTAAAATGAACACAGAGAGGTTCTCTAGCAGTGAGGAATAGTTACAAAGAGCAAAATTGGGTGACCCATATTTTAGCTAAGAAAGGACATCATCAAATTACAGATAATTTTTTCAGAGATCAAATAGTTCCACTTTTTTTTTTTGTAAAACTGTTGAAGCAGACAATTTTGAAATATTGTTTGTTAGGCGTCAAATAAGGTCACTATGTTTATCGGTATGTAATAATAACTCTTAATACTATCGCTATTAAAAGTAAAACTAATGTAATGTTGGTCGCCCTGCTTGTACTGATGCTTAACAATATTAACAAATAAAAACTTTGTTAACCAAAAAAAACATATAGTGCCGTGATAAGTGAGGTGGTGTCTTTTTCTTGGTTTATTTTTACTTCATCAACATGTATTTAAGTAACCAAATCTCCTTCCCCGTACCTTTTTACTAAATAAGGAAGAATTTTCCTTTGAGGGAAACAACATAAAATATTAGATAGAGATACAATTTCCTATGAAATAGATTCATTACCACATATTCATACTTATTTTTGCACTGTATTTTCGAGAATCTAATCAATGGTACTGTTATTCTACACGACCTAGATTTTCTTACTTTTATTTCAAACTTTACTTAAGTGAACCAAGTTGTCTAACGTGTTTCGGATGGAATGTAAAGACTATAAAGAAAGAACACAATATTTTAAGTTGAAACACCCAGCTCTAAAGGTGTAAAAACCACGACTTGTTCCTCAATAGGATTTACCCGAACTTCACTAAAGAACTACGAGCCTCAACAAACAACGAGATTACAAGAGTTTATGTAACCTAAAGATTAATCACCTAATCTCTATTCTAGCACAGACCTCCAAGGTATGTGCTCCCAGTGTCTTCGAGTTGCCCTCAACATGAAGACTAATATCCTAGAATCACTTTATAATTAACTGATCTAACAATATAAAAATCACAAATACTAAGAAACTTCCTAGATCAGTTCTTATATATTCTTCGTTCAGCAACACTTTAGGAATCAATCATTCAATAACTTCAGCATGGACGCCTCTCTTGCAATTTATGCTTTTGCTTTTCCTGCACCTCTACTTCCTCCAGGACTCTTCTTTCAATCGTAACTCTTTTTCAATTTAGATTTCTTCTCGCAATGAAATTCCTTTATGAAATAGAAGTCCTTCTTGAAACAGTTTCTCATGAGATCACTTTGCCAACGTGTTCCTTGCATTTTGTCATTCATCAAAACAATACTTATCCCAACAAATTCCCCTTTTTTGATGATGACAAACGTATGTCCATTGTCTACCTTCTTCTTAGATTGCTATTTTGACCTGTAAACATTTAAGCATGGAACACATGGGCAAAATAGAGTGGCTATGGGTTATAAATAATGCACTCCCTTTACTTCCCCCTTTTGGGATCATAAAAAATGGTTTCAAGTGAAAGTAAAACACTACAAGAAAAGACTTTATTTATGACCAACATTTAGGGACAAGCTAATAATCTCGTCTCCAAAAGTATATATATTAGGACGAGATTATAATATGGTCCTTATTTATGTACTTAATTGTGAAGGTACTAAATATCGTCCCTAAAGAACCAAGTAACTGGTCCCAAATTTTATAATTGAAGGCCCTGCAAGGATGGATTTAGAGAAAGTGGGCCAAATTTAATACTAAATTATTTTTAAAAATCAGAACTTCTCTTTTAACAAAATCTTAGGCACCAAAACAAAAGATTGTATATTGAAATAAAAATTAAAAAAGTTGCCCTAATCTCACATCTCTCTTCAGATCGCTCTTGCTTTTCCACCGCACCTCTGCCCTAATCTTGGCGAAGGTACTTTCCACCACAGCTCTGCCCTAGTCTCGGCAAAGGTAGTTTCCCATCGCAGCTGTGCCCTAAACTCGACGCGGGTAGGTATCTTCCTGCTTGTGTCGTCGTAACTCTGCTCGAGATAGAATTTCAGGTATGCCTATTTTCCGATCTAGTTACTCTTTTCTTCCATAAGTTGTATTAGTGAAATTGTTTGCTTCTTTTTATTCAAGTAACTTTTCTTCCATTAGCTCTATCCTAAACTAATGGTCTTTTTAATTTGGTTAAAGACATTCAAACAGAGTGTGAGGATGAGTTTCAGGTTTCGTTTATATGATTTCTTGTTTTATGTTTATATCCTTGGTAAAAAGAGATTGTGGGGGCTTTGAAGCAAAAAAAAATTAGTTGTTTAATATTTTTCTAGTGAAACTGTAGTTTTGCTATAGAGATAAGTCCAACCAAGTAGGCGCCTAGATCTGTTAAAAATCAGTGTTTTTGCGTGTCAAGGGATAGTGGCGGCAGGTTTTCGTTATCATCAAACTTTATTTTGCCCCATCTGTTTCTCAGTATGTTATATATTTTCTTAGTGTGCTGCTCAGTTTCATTGCCTTTTCCAAACATATTTATCAAATATTAATGTTTTTATGGGTTTGAATCTTGTTTGTTTACGTGTTATTAGACTTCATATATAGTTGTATAAGGGGCAATTTAGTGTTGAATCAATAGAATAGGTGTAGATGCTAAATAGTCTTTGGATGATTCCGGAGTCAAAAGGGTCACATTTGGAACACAAAATTTCAAGAGGGAAAATGACTTATCGGATTAACTAAAAGGGACAAAGTGTGGGATTCTCGGTGACAAACAAATTCTATTGACGACTTACCTATAAATCAATTTATTTATTTGTCGGGCAAATTGCTACGACATAAAACTTTTATTTCCTTCTTAGTCGTTCTATGCCAATATCCAACTTTCTTAAAATAATTTTTATTCTAGTCAATGTACACAACAAGGTATTGTTTTTAGTCATTCTATGATTCTTCTATTTATTAGTCATGCAAAGGCTCACGTATAACTTGAATCTATATGATCGTCAATTCATGTTCTACTTTAAAACAATACTCCTCATACATTTTGTTGGAATGATACTAATCACAATAGCTTGAGATCATTAAGTCTAGAAGTATCCTTTGGATACATAGCTACAGTTATCCATTACAAAATATCTAAGCAGTTATTGGTTTGATGTTATTAACTTTAAAGCAGAATACATGTGGTTGTTTTGCTACTCTAAACAAGATGTCTCAAATTATATGTTTGATTATAGTGCTGCTTCTTTGCTCTTCTTGATGACAACTTTATAATTCCTGCTTGCAATATATAATACAGAGTTATTTCTACAGACATGTGTAACACTTTTGTTGTATCATTTTTACATTTGAAATGAGTAACTGTCCAATTAACTTCTTCATTACAACGTAGTGTTTGCCTCTGAATTTTCATCCATCTAAGTATACTCTGGTCAAAATGCCTAAGGAACGCTCTAAAACGAGCGTTATAAATGTGACATGTAGCTCAATTGGTTCCATTAAACAACACTAGGATCTTGATCGGAATAAATTCTTTGCCGAGAAGATTTTATGAACTTTTCAAAGCTATTCTATTTCAATTTTGTTCCTATTGTTCTTTGTTTTGTGTAGTTGAATTCTTTTAGTGGTTGATTCTCCTTTGTTTGAAATCACACCTCAATGAATGATACTTGTTTCATTATGGAAGTTGTGATGTTAAATTTTGTTCTGATCACTTTGTGGTTCATGTAATTTTGAAACATATTGTTTATGTTTTAGAACATGAAAATGATAGCATGTGCATGAGTAATATTGGAAGTACTGAGACTTATATGGATGGTTATATCTTGAATATTAACACTAAAATTGAGGAGTCTATATGCATTTGTGTATACAAGACTTGACGTAATGAGAATAGATGTACTTTTTCACAGCAATATAATACTTTAGTTGTTCGATATGATTTGGTTGATCTTCATTTCGTGGAGATAGAGTTAACGGATGGTTTTCTTCAAATAAGAGTGAGTAATGTAACATGGTAGTACTATAACAACCATTGCATAACATAATTTTTTTTTTGAAAATTAACCATTGGTGCAAAACTTCTTCTTCCTCTATTTTTTTTTTCTGCAGAGCTACACACAATTTATTCATTCTCTGTTTTCTATTAAATACACAGCTGCGCACAACTTTTTAGGGCTCAAATTTGACCACATAAAGTTTATTCATTTTAGTCACCCTTATGATGCATACTAGTAGGAACTTTGTTTTTTTTAAAACACTTTGATGGAATAGGATTTGTGAGTGTGAACTATTGGCTTGATTGTCTTCCTTTGAGGGCTATTTTTATTCTCTAGGTTTCATTGTTGAATGATCCACTAACAGTAGAATTGTCGCAATTTATTTGAGAGTTCCACATAACTCTCGAAAGCTTCGCTCATAACATCTATCCTATAATACTAAATGTTGGATGAGTATGCAATTGATGACTTAAAGCACGATCTCTATGTTGAATATTTTATCATTACATAGTGTTGACATCATGTTTAAAAAGGCAATCCGTTTATTAGTTACTTTAGCAATACCCCTATTTTCAAATAGGGGAGGACTTGATACAGAAGAAGATCTTGTAACGGTCATATACTATATCAATCTTTGTATCATGATGAGGAACTTGAGCCACAACTATTTTTCTACTAACGAATTTCATCAACATTAGAATCTTGTCCTGCCTGATTGTTGGAACATTGTTTATGCACGCGCATATATAACTGCTCTATTTTTTTATTTTCTATCCAACTACACACTCTACAGCAGTCTCCTCCACTTCAGGCATTGAAAAAGGAAGCTTTTCCAAGTCGGAACAAGATCAAAAGAACTAATTACTTTCTCAACTTCATCTTGCTCAGTTTTTATTTTCTGCATAGCTGCACAAGTTCTCTATTTTTTCTTTTCAATATTTAGTCCATTTTGTTTTTATTTTCTGACCAGTTCCATTTAGTTATGTTTTTTTTAAATAGACTTTAAATTTTTTGTTAATTTGGCTTATATTCTTGCAGCTCTGTTAATGTTTCGGATAACACTTGACGAAATTTAGACTCCTTTTTTAGGTGAGAAGTTTAATTAATTCTAGTGTAGTTTTTTATATGTGAATAGTTTTACTTACCCATCATGAAAACCACATTAAATACAAGGTTGTTGCAAGCTTTGGTAAACTTCCCCAAGCATTGCAGGTAGACTTATTTGCATAATAGTTCATACATGACTAGAGGATAAAACATAAAGAGCTAATATATAGAAGCTTCAATCTTCACTTGGATGCCTCTCAAGGTTGCATCTTCTTAGATAATTTTTTTGGGTTATTAACTTGGAAAAAGACTTCATATGTAATGAATATGATCAATTGTCCTCAGTTCTTGCTTTCATTTGGAAATGGCTTCATATTTCTCTTGCAGTTCGGAGATTTCAATTCGTTCTCAACCCAGAACAATATGAGCTCGAAGACTCCATAGATATTTGCATTAACTGAATGACCTTTTGCATTTACCACAACTCATTGAATTTCCTTAGTCCATTATGTTACAACTCTTTTCAGTCCTTTCAAGTTGAGTATTTTCCCCCCAGATAACAACAAAGTATTTGCAATAAAATAGTAGGTAATCAAGTGTTCATGGATGGTTTGAACAGAGCAAGACTGACATCATATCTTCAATATATGTCCACTTTGCAATCCTATCTTTAGTTTAGTTTCTATGTAGAGCCAAGAACAAAATGAAGATCCATCTAGTAGCACCATCATTGTCACACAATCCTCTCCAAGAACATTTAGGGTAAACACATGTAATCTACAGATACATCCTATGTGTAGAGAAACTATCCATTTACATAATATCATAATCTTGTAGGCCTATCTGGTCCATATACTTTGCAGCCTTAAGGATCCTTTTCACAAGCCAAGATGCTTGTGTTGGTGTATATTATTGTACCAATCGTTATTTAATGTTATCTCACAACTTTGTACTTGCAGATTTTGAAGATTGAAGTTACAAGTCAAGAAGCAAGTTTAGAAGATGCACAAACTCACTACCGTTTTACTATAATTGTTATGGAATACTGATATTATAGGCTAGCTCAGATGTTAGCTAAGTTTTTTCTTTAGCAAATATTAGTTAAGTATTTTTCTTTAGCAAATATCAAAACTAACATCTGAGATGTTAATTGATTTATTACAATTAATATTTCTCCATCTAGCATCTTTTTCTACTGAGATTTTCAGTAGCAATTCTATATTTTTGGATGATTTTTTTTTGTGAAATCAAGCTTTAGAACCCTTGGTGGTCAATTGGAGACAAGAATTATTGCTTGTCTCTAAAGGTCAGCCTAGGATTAGAAATGCCGTTCCTCTCCAAAGGATAATCTAAGACTAGAAAAATTGCTTGTCTCTAAAAGATATCTAAGACCAGTTTGTTCTCGTCGCTAAAGAATAGAAGGACCAGGTTGTTGCTAGTCGCTAAAGAAGATTAACGACTAGAAAGTAAAACTTTTACATAATATAAATTGTCTATTTAAGACCAGAAATGTCGTCTTAAAAAGCATGTAACGACCAACGTTTTACCCCGTCCCAAAAGACATTTAACGACCAGCTAATGAAACTCGTCGCAATTAACCTTTAGCGAAGAAGCCTTAGGACGGGTGGCGACCAGCCTTTTCCCGTCGCAATAGATCATTTGGGACCAAAATCAGACATTTAGGGACGAGATTTCCCTTCCCTAGAGGCTATTTTTCTTGTAGTGAAAGTATTTAAGTAGAAGGAGTAATATCCAATATGCACCAAAGTATGGTCATCAAGATTGTAACCAAATTAGCAAAGCACAGTAATTAGCATAGACATGGTTACCGAAAGCTGAATTAGAATACGAGGCAACAAAACAAACCATAGAGTACAACCGAAAAAACAGAAAATGTCCTAAAAGAAAGAGCACACAACAAGCATAATCCAAAATATAACATAATCAATTAGGGAGGTGAAAGAAATAAGAAAGGATCAAGAGGTTGATGTGGTGTGTGGAGAAGATAGCCACTGAGTTAGGTGTTGCACAATTGCGCTATTAGCAGTCCTCTCCTGAGAAAGTTAATTTTGCAGAGCCACTAGACGAGCTTCCCAAGTTGTTTTCTCCACTTGATGGGAAGTTTCCATAGCAATGAGCTCATTTTCTTTGTTAGCAAGCTAATTTTTCAGTCGCTGAAGAGGTGTGTCAAGACTCCTCATAGAAATAGGGAAAGCCATGTGATTTACCCTACCCACCACATCCTTAACTATTTGAGAATCCCATACCTATACTGGCACGTCAAAGGCTTCAAATATGGAAGCCATCCAAAACCCATATGGAAGGGCATGCCCATCTTCATCTTGATAAAGAAGCATGCGCATATGTTTGATGATTAGCGAGGGTAGGTCAATATGTACTTCTGTTTCCAGTAGCTCTATAAAAGTAAGATCAAGAAAATTATCCTTCGTACATCGTTGTTTCCTCTGGAGAATGATCTTATGGACAACATCAAGCTACAGTTGATGTAGTGGAAACATCTCATTCTTATCGACACCACGATGATGAGTCAGGTTAGGCTTGGAGGTAAATTTTCGAGTAATGCTTAGAGAAGATATCTTGTGAAGTAAAGGAGCAACTCAAGCTTTACATAATGACCCCACCCTTCAGAAGGAATCCCCAATATACGAACAAAATCAGTAGGAACCAAATGAGTAGAAGTATTCCTCACAGTAGAGGTAAAGGATAGCCCATCACTTTTCGAATTTATATAAAATTCAGTTACCTCATTTTTTTGCCAATTTACGTTGAGTATCACCTTGAAGAAAAAGAGCATAGCACCCTTGGACCTCTAATTTAGTCAACAACACAACCATTTTAGGGCCTCCATTTTCAGTAACCACCCAAACTCTAAGAACTAATTGTTGACGAAGGTGACTGATTCAATCAAGCTGAGCTGAAGAAACTAAAGGATTGGTCTGAGTCAGATTCTCAGCATCAGAGTCAGACAAGGATCTATCAGAAGGAATAGGGGAAGCAACCTATTTCTTTTTAGATTTGGAAGTGGATTGTTTAGTGGATTTGATTTTGGACGCAGATTTGGGATGGGGCTTAGTCTTGGCTCTTGTGGAGGGCTTTAATTTAGAACTTGAAGACTTTGAGGCAATGTGTTTACCACACCTCACCCTACTAATTACCAGATCATCATCATATAGAACAATATAAGGAATTGGGGGTGAAGAACTAGTAGAAGTACGAGTCATTTTGGTTTCTACTAAAGTAGAAATTAGAACAGCCTCAGCCTGACGTCGTTTCTGTCTAGTTTGACGAACCCTAAGAGAAGAAATGGAAGGTATATTTGCGAGTGGAGAGGATTCTGACCTAGGGTTCAACACACTGCTCCTGTTGAAAGTTCTAAAATTACTCCTATCCTCTGTACGAATAAGGTTAGACAGAGGAATTTCATCAGTAGTAACAATGCTTAAGGGAATAGGGGTATCATCATGCTTCATGCAAGAGAAATGGATTTTGACTTACAGAGCTCCAATTAGCGAAACCATCGAGAGCAACCCGAAAGTGTGCATGTGTGCTTGTTTCCCCCTCACTTGATGCATCAGAAAGGATGGCTAGAGGTAAATTTTGAAAGTGTACTTCCTCATATGATGCTTGAGGCGAAGAACCATTGAACGTCACAATGTGAATGATTCCTTCCAAAGTAACCAAGATAAGCTCTGGAAGAGATTTCATACTGACTAGGGCTAAAGAGTTATCATATGCGTGTGAAGTTTCAGATTTCCCAGAATATTTTGATGAAGACACCATTCTTGATAATTCAAGCTTTGGTAAAGTAATTAAGACCGTGGAAGAAGAGAAGATGGGGTTTAGAGAAAAAGTTGTGGAAGATGAAGAGATGGACTAGACTCCTTGATCTGATGTTGACAGCTTTTTTGAAGAAAAAGAGGAGAAAAGAAGGTTTTTGGCGGTTTTAGAGAGTTGGTTAATAATGATAGAGCAGGAAAAATTAAAAGAACCACGTTATTTATGTGTATCAGCATGTGTGACTCTTAAATCAAAACATTTATATCTGAAGAGTACTCCACGATTTGCTAAATTGACTTCTACCTATTTTAACTGTTTCAAAACAACAAAAATCCATGAGAATTTGTGAGAGCTGATAAGGATAAAATTGATGTACAAGTTAATGTATTTGATAAACTAGATAATTCAGCACTTCATAACTTAAAACAATTATTAATTCATATAGCTACAGTTTTCTAACCAATTATTGAGGGAGGCAAATTATGCAATCTTAATCATCCCCAAGTCTAACCCATTTTTTATTCAACTGCTCCATACTTAGTGCTTTGGTAAATATATCAGCAATTTGTTCCTCAGTTGAGAAAAACATTATTTATATGTGACTTTTCTCTACATTGTCTCTTAAAAAATGGTGTCTTATATCAATATGTTTTGTTTGTTTATGTTGCACAATATTTTTTGCTATATTAATAGCACTAGTATTGTCACACAAGATACGAACCCTTCCAACATTCATACCAAAATATAACAGTTGTTGTTTGATCCATAGTAATTGTGTACAACATGATCCAGTCTCCACGTAATTAGCCTCAACGGTTGATAAGGCTACAGAGTGTTGTTTCTTGGTGGACCAGGATACCAAACATGTTCCAAACATGTGAGCCATACCAATGGTACCTTTTGTCGACTAGGTATCCAGCATAATCAGCATCTACATAACCAACAAGATTAAATTTGCTTCCTTTGGAGTGCCAAAGTCCCAAATCAGTGGTTCCTTTGAGATACCTGAAATTCTAATAGATTTGAGATGAGATTCTTTGGGATTTTCTTGAAATCTGGCACAGAGTCCAACACTAAACACAATATCAGGTCTACTTGAAGTAAGATACAAGAGAGACCCAATCATTCCTCTATGCACCTTTTGCTCGATAGATGCACCTGTTTCATCCATATCTAGCTTAGTAGCAGCATGAATAGTAGTATCAATTTCCTTTGCTTCATTCATGTTGAATCTTTTGAGCAGTTCCTTGACATACTTTTGTTGATGAATCAAGGTACATGTGGGTGTTTGCTTGATTTGTAATCCATGGAAACAATTAAGCTCACCCATCATGCTCATTTCAATATCTCCACTCATAAGTTTAACAAACTCTTGAGTCATTAGACCATTTGTAAATCCAAAGATTATGTCATCAACATATACTTGCACAATCAACAAGTCTTTTCAATTTATTTTTAGAAAAAGTGTGTCGTTGATTTTACATCTTGTGTGGCCATGGGTTAATAGAAACCTGGATAGCCTCTCATACCTTGCTCTTGGAGCTTGCTTCAACCCATACAGAGCTTTGTTTAGTTTGTAGACATGATCAGGAAACTCAGGATTTTCAAAGCCAGGTGGTTGTTTTACATATACTTCTTCTTTCAAATATCCATTCAAGAATGCACTATTCATATCCGTTTGATAGAGAGTGGACTCTTTAAAAACAGCAAATGCAATAATTAATCGAATAGCTTCGAGTCTTGCTATAGGAGCAAAAGTCTCATTAGAGTCGATTCCTTTTTTCCTGATTGTACCTCTGGACCACCAGCCTTGCCTTGTTTCTTGTGATTGTTCCATTCTCATCCAACTTGTTCCTATATACCCATTTTGTTCCAATCATTGTTCTCCCCTCAGGTGGTGGAACAAGATGCCATACCTTACTTCTTTCAAACTGATTTAACTCCTCTTGCATATTGCTTGTATCCAATCTTCATCAAGTAGAGACTCCTTCACCTTTTTGGGTTCAACCATGGACATAAAAGCCTGAAATGCACATAAGTTCTTCAAGCCTGACCTGGTGGTGATCCCAGATGTTAGATCTATAAGAACATTATCAATTGGATGTGATCCTTGATACATGTAGCCTTTTACAGTCAACCCTGAAGAGGTTTCAGTAGTATCTACAACATTTTGTGCTACAATATGACCAGTATCTTGACTTATTGTTCCTGTGCTCTCTGATTGTTCAATAGAAGGACCAGATTGCTCAACATGTTCCTAACTGTGCTCCTTAATTTCACTATCACCCTGCATGTTAGTCTCAAGCAAAGAACTATTTTAATAAAAAATAACATGCACACTCTCTTTAAAACATTTTGTTCTTTTATTCAAAACCCTATATGCTTTACTATGTGGAGAATATCCTAGGAAGATTCTCTCATCACTTCTTGCATCAAATTTTCCCAGGTTATTTTTACCACTATCATGAACAAAACATTTGCAACCAAAATACCTAAAGTGAGAGATATTTGGTTTTCTACCTTTGAGTAATTCGTAGGGAGTCTTCGGGACGAGTCACGCAACTATAGATAAAGTAGCATGCAGTACTAATAGCCTCAGCCCAAAGATTTTTTTTCAAGATTATTTGCATTTGTAGACACGTAATTTTTTACCGAACTTAAAGTTTTACACCATTTTAGTGGTTAAATATTTCTTTTATATTTAAATTAAATATTTTGGTTTTATCATATTTTAGTAAGTTTATTGTAAAAATATTTGAAAACCACCAAAAAAAAGAAGTCATGTTTTAAGTTACGTTTTGTTTTCAATTTATTCAGAAGAGAAGAAAATGTTCAAAAAATATATGTTTTCTTTTAATATATGTATATTTAATAAATAAACTAGTGTTTCTTAATTATATTTTTTAATTAGTTATTCAAGTATTCTTATATTTGTATTAATTTAAAAGAATTAGTTAATATTTTAATTATTATATTTTATATTTATATAAACCTACACATTACCCCACTACCCCCACTAACCGACCCCACACAATCCAACTTCCTCACTACCTCAACTCCACTCACTACCCCACACCCCCAACCATCAGCAAAAAATATATCCAAAACACAAATACACACATCCGGCAGCACAGTATATATACAAATACAACAGATGCATGAAAAAAGAAAAAACAACCAGAAACATACCCATAAAAACCCAAAGAATTTGAAAACATCACCACCTGCATAATCTTTTATTTTCTTCATACCCCATACGCACAAAAACAACATTAAAACATTTTATTCCCTTCCTACTACTACACACTATACATTTTCTACACACAAAAAATGTACAGAAAATGAAGGGGAAAAAAAGGAAGAAAGAAACACACACGCAGGAACAAAAAAACAACAACAACCAAAAACTTCATCTCATCTTGCACCCGGATAAGGAAAAAGAAAAATCATCCTCACGTTATATATTTATTTATTTTTCACAAACAAAGGTTGAGTTTGAGGTTTATTTTCGCGTTTTCAAGTTCGTGGCTCTTGATTGTTAGTCCTCTCTTCTCGCGAAATAATTTTCACAAGCGGTAACACTTATTTATATTCTATTTTTGTGTAATTTTATGTCATTATTGTGCAAGAATTGAATCCCACATATTGAAGTTGTTCAAATCCAGTATGTTAAAACCCCTTAATATTTGTTTGATGTTATAATACAAATTATATTGAGAGTTTTATTTCGTTAACAATAGAGTAACAATGGTATAATACATGATTATTTCTTGCATGCTTAAATGTTCAATTTTTTTGGTATACAATATGTGATAGTCATGAACTTTATTTTTGTTTGAGTTTAACTTTGGTAGATTGTCAGTATGTGAAAGTCTCTATATCATCATGTAAGTTAAAGGATACTCATGATAAGTTCAACTATTTAAATTTAGAAAAAAGAAAAAATATTATCTACAAAAATACTTTTTTATTATTATTTATTTACAAATGTTGTTTAATTGAAAATTGGAAAATTAAATAAGATCATTTATTTGACACCTATAAACAATATTCCATTTGCTGATGACCAATTCAAATAACAACTGAATGAGATTATTTTTTTGAATAACTTTAGAATCCTAAAAAATTACTAAAAAAATACAAAATACATTAATATGTTGGCAATTGTATTCATGAATTGTATGTGTATTTTTGCTTAATTAGTACTTAAAGTTAAAATTTCATTTAATTCATTTTTTTCTTTGTTTCAATTTTAAAAAAACTATTTCCACCACATGTAAAATAATTGCTCTTGAGTCGGTAGTTGTCTTGTGTACACCTAAAAAAAAACTTATATTCTTGAAATTACTCTTTTTTAGTTAATGGTGACATTCTGCATCGTGATAATGATATTGAACTAACTCATTAATCAATTAGAAGACATTGTGCGACCTAACTCCTATATTTAAAGGTTAATTTATTATTATTAAGTAGTGTGAACTCGAGCGAGATAGGTTACAAGCTTATTCAAGACCCATTATAATTGATAAAAGAAAGAGTGGGAAAAGAATAGTTGCCTCAAGTTTACAAGAGATTCTGACGCTAGATAAGTTTTAAGTACCTTTTAATCTTGTTTCAATTAAGAATGTGGTTACACATCTTTTTTAAGACATGAAAAAAAAAATTCAAGGATGTGGTGACACACCTTGTCTAATAATATAGTTTAACTTTCATTAATTTAAAAAAAGACTCATAGATAAAAATTATTAAGTGTGATGCAAAGAAGACAGTTATGTCTCTAATCGTGAAGACCAAGAATGCGGTTACGTATCTAGGTCGAGACCAAATAAAAGTTCAACAAATAAAAAATACGATCAAACTGTATCCTATAAAAATATTTCCAAATATAATTTTAAAATAAGTATAAGTCAATAAAAGCGACTGTGCTAGAACCACGGGACTCGAGGGATGCCTAATACCTTCCCTTCGGTCAACATAATTCCTTATCCGAATTTCTAGTTCGTAGACCAAATAATAAAGAGTCATTTCCTTTTTGGGATTAAATATAAAAAGGTGACTTGAAACACCATAACTCAATTCCAAGTGGCGACTCTGAAAACAAATAAAAATAATCCATTAATCAATACCGTCACTTAAATTGGAAAAACCCATCTGCGGTGCGAACATAGGGGTGTGACAACATTCATCATTGTTCTGGCCATGTCTTCTAAATTCCTAATTTTTCCTTTCAACTACTCCATTTTGTTGAGGAGTCCTAGGAGCACAGAAATTATGATTTATTCCATTTGATGAACAGAATTCTAAGAATTTTGCATTTTCAAACACTGTTCCATGATTAGATCTTATAGAAATCAAGGATAGTCCTAGAGTTTTCTCCATTTTTTGATAAAAATGGAGAATGTATCAAGGAACTCTTCTTTAGAAGCTAAGGATAGTATCCAAGTGAATCTAGAAAAATCATCAATGATGACAAAGATATACCTTTTTCCTCCTTTTCTTCTTTCTCTCATTGGTCCGCATTAGTACGTATCAATCACTTCAAGGAATTTGGTTGTACTTACTTGATTCTTTGACTTGTAGGATGATCTCACTTGCTTCCCCCTTACATATGCACCACAAACTTTGTCATTTTTTACTACGGTTTTAGGAAAGCCTATAACCATCTCCTTTTCTATCAGTTTGTTTATTTGTTTCAAACTTGCATGTCCAAGTCTTTTGTGCCATAGTAAGGGATCATTAGTTATTGCACTGTGGAACTTTATACTAGTGCCCGGCATTCCCATGATGTCAGCTTTGTACACATGTTTGTGTATTTCGGCGGTTAAGACAACCTCCTTTGTATCTAGCTTTTCAACCCTGCAACTTTCAGAAGTAAAAATTACTTTATTACCTTTGTCACATAGTTCAGTGATGCTGAGAAGATTATGCTTTAGCCCATTCACGTGGTACACCTCTTCCAATGCTTTGGATTCAGTCTTTCCAATCTCCCCAACTCCTACAATAGTACCTTTCTTTCTATCTCCAAATGAAACACTTCCACCTTTGAATGCAGTGAGTGAAAGGAATTTATGTTTGTCTCCAATCATATGCTTCGAACAAGCACTATCCATATACTAATGCTTGCTTTCTTTAACTTTTACCTGCAAGGATTTTGAAGGTTAGTTTTAGGAACCCAAACTACCTTGGGTCCTTTCCGATGATTGAAGGGGTGAATAAGATTTCTTTTTACCCATTTTGGCAGCCAATTGTTGTTCCTCTTCCCCTGATTAGTTTTAACACCATTCTTAGTTGCTAATTCAGCATTTTTATTTCTATATATTTTGGAGATAAGACCTTTATTGGTTGGGTGCCCAAGTTTGCCACAAATACAACACAAGTCAGTTGTAATAGCTTTATCATTATATAAACCAATGCTTGCTTTCTCATTGTGATTTATCTCACTGAATTGATTGACAATTTTGGATGAGTGAGTCCATCTATTAGCCCTTCCAAGCTTTACTTTTATTTGAGAGATTTCTACATTCAGTTTTTTCAACTTTTCTTTTTCAAAGAAATAATCATTTTTGCCTTTTTTTCAAATCATTTTCCAGTTTTCGGAGTTTCACTCATTTCTCCTTTTCCTTTCCAGTGATTGACATCTTTAAGATTTCAGATTTTAGATCTAGGTTAGATGACTCAAGTTTTTATACCTGTTTCTTCAGACAACTGTTTTTTATCAGTTATAGTTTTGACACTTTTGAGTTCCATTCACTCAAATTTCTCCTCTGCAAAGACATTAAACAGTTGATCTCTTTCACATGTTAATTCTTGAAAGTCATCAATTAACCCATTCAATAATCTGATTAATATAATTTTTGAAAATAGATGCAGTTTTTCTTTAAGATCAAGAATACTAACCCGAGAGTTGTCATCATCCTCAAGGTTTGAATCTCCTACAGCCATGAATGTTGTTTCATCTATTTCTTCATCATCGAATTCGTCAGTTCCTGATCCCGAAGACGCTACCATTGCACATTCCTTGTTTTCCTTTGCAGTCCTTTCCTTTTCTACTCTTTCTGTCCTCCATCCGAATTCCCACTGAGGACATTCCTTAATATGATTATCAGTTTCTCCACATTTGTAGCAACCAACTTGAGATTAATCATCTGACCACTTATTGTGACTGGTTTCGTTCTTATCATTTCATTTTCCTTTCCTGAGATGCTTCTTCTAGCTTTTTGCCAGGTATGCCATTTGGTCCACATCAAAGTCAGAATCTTCTCCATCAGACACTTTCAGGGACAGTGATTTTTCATTGAACATTTCCTCCTTCTTCAAGTCATCCATGTTCATCTCATATGTTTTGAGATTTCCCACAAGTTCATCAAGTGTTATTTTGGAAATGTCTTTAGCTTCACTTATAGCAGTTACTTTTCATCCCATTTACTTTTTGGAAGAATCCTTATCACTTTGATAACCTGTTCTTCAGTATTGAGAACTTTTACTAGGGATGACAACTCATTAATCAGCTTAGTGAGTCTAGTAATCATTCCTAACAGTGGTTCACCTTCCTTCGTGTTGAAAGTTTCATATTCACTAAACAACATAGCTACTTTGAATTTCCTTAGTTGACTGGTTCCTTGATAGGCATTGACAAGTGCATCCAAGATTTGTTTGGCAGTAGTACAATATGAGATTATATTAAACTCATCTGGTCTAAGACCACAAACTAGAATGTTTTTTGTCTTAGCATTTTTCGTGAGAGCTGATATATCTTCCGTAGTGAAGTCAATCCTAACCTTTGGAACTTGAACTCCTTCAATAGTCTTCATAGGAATGGTAGGTCTAATCGTTATCCTGTCCCACAGTTTATAATCTTCCGCTTGAATAAAGTCTTCCATGGATGCTTTCCACCAGCCAATGTGAGACCCATTGAACATTAGGGGTCTGACAGTTGATTGTCCAACGTTCTGGCCAATAGGTGGTGCAAAATTCATCCCGATCTTTTATCTTAGATGTTACCCTGTCTAAGATAACCTTGTTCTGATACCAATTATTATTATACACGACCTAGATTTTCTTACTTTTATTTAAGACTTTACTTAAGTGAACCAAGTTGCTTAAGGTGCTTCAAACAGAATGTAAAGACTGTAAAGTAAGAACACAATATTTTATGTGGAAACACCCGGCTCAAAAGGTGTAAAAACCACGACTTGATCCTCAACAGGATTTACCCTACTTCACTAAATAACTACGAGCCTCAACAAACAACGAGATTACAAGAGTTTATGTAACCTAAAGATTAATCACCTAATCTCAATTCTAGCATAGACCTCCAAGGTATGTGTTCCTATTGTCATCGAGTTGCCCTCAACATGAAGACTAAGGTCCTAGAATCAGTTTATAATTCACTGATCTAACAATATAAAAATCACAATACTAAGAAACTCCCCAGATCTGTTCTTCTATATTCTTCGTTCAGCAGCACTTCAGGAATCAATCACTCATTCATTTTTGCTTTGTAAGTGCGTAAATAATATGTTCACCTCTTTTGCTATTTATGCTTTTACTTTTTCTGCACCTCTACTTCCTTCGGGACTTTTCTTTCCATCGTAACTCTTTTTCAATTTAGAGTTCTTCTTGCATTGAAATTCCTTTATGAAATAGAAGTCCTTCTTAAAACAGTTTCTCTTGTGATCACTTTGCCAATGTGTTTCTTGCATTTCGTCATGCATCAAAACAATACTTCTCCCAACAGGTACATAATCAACATTCTCTATGTATAAATTCTCCCTCTTCCCTTCTATATGGATTATAAGTCTTAGGCCTAAGACAATTTAACTTTTTAGATAGTATTGAAATAACTGTTGTTGAAATGTATTTAGAAGTTCTAATATGTTATCTATCAAGGAGGTTTATAGATCATATCTTTGAGCTCTTTCCCATCAAAGATGCAGATAGAACTATCATTTTTTCAACAAAGTGGAGATATATTTGGGGCCTACTTCCAAATCTAATGTTAGATAATCTCTTTTGATGTAAATTAGCATCAAGATCTCAATATATTTTCTCACAAACAGTAGACAAGATTTTGTTGCAACGTGTCAAAGGCAACTTGATGTTGATGTATCAGATAAAGGTTGTCTTCGTGTCTAGATATTGATTGACTGATACTTTATGCCACTGGAAAGGAGAAAGCTTAACATGTCAAAAGATAA